>JAMAHA010000050.1:0-82643 GCA_023626555.1 Penicillium sp. PF2412A | reverse complement strand
AAGCTATAGTTTTTTTTGGCTCTCTACTGGCGCCCGGCAACCCCCCCCCCCCCCCCCCCCCCCGTCTGCTATCGTAACCGGGCTCGCGTTTTGGGGGGTTGTGAAAAATCGCCGACAACGCGGGCGCAGAACCTCTTTGGAGGCTCAAGATCCTCCTTCCCAGCTTGAGGCATGTGGATAGATTTCTTACATTTAGTCGAATTGGATATTATGTCGATTATTTGGCTTGGTGTTTTGAGGCCCCCCATTCTATCCCGTCTTTTGTCTTCTCACGTCACTTTATGCCCGAATTCGGAGCTCTTCACTTTGCTCCTTTTGCACGACCAGGTACAGGTTCACTCACTCTCGGTGCTGACTACCTGTTTGAGCAGGTCTGCCCAAATGTGAATTCTAGTCTCGGCTCGAATTCATCCCGTCCCCGACTGTCTCCAGCGTTGTCATCCGAGTCGCTGAGATCCTTGTCGCGTCCTGACAGAGCTCGATTGTCACCATCGACCCGCCGTCACGGTACCAGGAAAATATGCACACGGAATTCAATCATCCGATGTCCATCATCCCTGATGCGTATGGCTGGCCGCCACATCCTCCCCTCCGTCCTCGTGTTATCTACACCGCACTTGTGATGGCAGATCTTGTTCTTCTCGCTGCAGAAGATTTGCATTCTGTTGCCCCGATTTGATTTCTTCTCTCCCTTTTGCCTTTTTGTGACCAGCTCAATGACTAGGGATGGAGGCCGAGAGGTTGGCTTCAGTCACCTCCCATGAGAGAGGAGAGGGGGGGATCGTCACGATCATCCAAGTAGTGTAGCACTTTAATGTGACATTCATAGTCCGCCACGGGGTTATCAACATTCATCATTGAACATACTACCACTGGTTGCAGCGGTTACCTCCCTGGATCGGTAGACGTCAAAGATTCGTGAAGAAGTCCTAGAGTCCCGTAGACACGGGTGACACTACGCCCATACAGGGAGGGTAGTGTACATCTGGAGACGTCTAGACCTGTACCATAGTGTCATGTTTCAGAATTTCTCTCCCAAATCCATGTACATGTGTTTTTTCGGAAACATTCAGTCTTTGTAGAATGCAGATCTCGATCGTGCAATTTGTAAGAGATATCAACAGAATTAAAAGAATCTCCCAAAAAAAAAATAATAATCGAAAAATCGACCTCTGAGGTAAGCGTTATGCAAATATGGAAATGTCTAGGGTGACATGTCCTTCCCCCCCTGTGTTTCCAATCTGCTTGGCGCTATCCCGCTACGGATAGACTGCGGGTCAACCTATTGACTCTGTGACTGACCTACCTGGTTTTGTAGGTTGATGGTGTCTCGATGCCACTTAATTCATTTTTCCGAGGAGAATAGCAACACTTGCTATGTCCCTGGCGCCGTGAGACTTCACAAGCCTATTTCCCTCTATTCATTTGTGACCCTACTGCAACAACATACCAACTCTTTTCACCACTCGCCCTTCTACAGTATAAGAAGATCTACCTAGCTTGGGGGGCTTGGCTGATCGATTTCAAAGCTGTAGTAGGTCATGCAGGCTGACCTTGAACTGGCCCGGGATCGCTTGAAAGAGCGGGAAAAAAAAAAGATGCGACTTTGACATAACCTGCATACGATGGAAGAGTCAAGTTCTCGGATATACGGACGTGTTATCCCGTCCATTCCATTCACTGTTGCATCGAGCACAATCTTGAAAAGATATGGATTTTGATGTGACAGACTGACTTTTTCGCAGAGAGGTCTATGATTCTCAATCATGACCTGTCATGATTGCTCTCGACGAAATCGATCTATACACAACATCCACCATCGACAATGTAGGTAGTTTACATTCACTGCATACCATATGGATGATGCCAACCACTTACTACCCCGTATGAAGTACCAGATCACAGTAGCGTACCTGTACAAGGTACATCCCCACGCAGATTCCCACTTGATATTTTTTTTTTTTAAAAAAAAAAAAAAAAAAGAACCCTGGTACGAAAACGAAGGTTCTTCCAATTCTCCACCATCTATACCCGTCCTTTTGCCTTGTGCGCGCCACAGAAACCGGTTCAGCTCCGCATCTCGTTGGATAAGACCCGAATTGACGATAGCGTGCGGACCATCGGAAACCCGCCTCCAATGACGAACCGACTACTCTGAGACGGTGGGTCTGCCCCACTCAAGCTATCACCTTCTTGGCGTAGCTCCATTTCCGCCAAATCACCCCCATTTTGAACATGCACTTGAATCAACCCCCCACAGCCTCTGATAGGGCTTGTACAGAGACCACTAGACTGCCCAGAATACAATACCCTCGTCCGCCAAGGCGATGTGGACATGGATGTAGTGTACTCGGGATAGGGCTCGGCGTGACTCTTCCACTCGATTATTTGATTTTGATACTTGTCGGCCTTGATCCCTGGATGCTGATGTGGGATGAATCGGCCTAGGCCATAATGTACATACTGTACTCCCATGTGAAAGCGATTGTTTCGCGATGGCCGGGACCAGTAAGCTTTGGCTTCATCTCATCACCTCAAGCTCTATCCAGGAGTGTTTACTACTTTTTATGGGCAGGCGCTTGTACTGTATTATTGTAAGCTTGCGAGGTCGAGTCACATGTCTGTTTGTACAATAAAAGAAGTGATTTTTTTTCTCTTTTATTACTCAAAAGAAAACCTTACTATACAAAACTTCCTCAATCTTGTCCATACAATGATCAGCTTCGCAGAATGCAGTGTTTCAATTTGGTAAATGATTGTTCTCTTGACCGACTAGAGCTGGTGCCTGCCTGCTCCCTAACTGCGTATTTGAAACTGGAAGGATCGGTTCTAGTGAACAGAAACTATATCGATCCGATCAAATCTCACCATGTGACACCCGACTCACTCGATATTCCAGAATAGATGCCCGAGATTGCGAATCCTTGAATCGCGATCATTCGGCTTTCATTTTCTCCACTTGTCCTCTCGGACTCGACAAAGTAAGTACTGAGTACATCTTGTACACTGTACAATGTATAGTGTCCATCAGTCCGTCATATTGTCCATAGCCTATCGCTGACTGACCGTAGATACTTCAGTCCCAAATATGTACTGTACCTACTGTAGTACAGTATTACTACACCAAGCATACTATCAAATCCTCCACTTCACTCTGCCCAGCCGGCGATCGTCCACCCCCCTGTAATGAGTACCCTATCTGCATGGCCACGCAAGAGTACCCAGAACACATGGAACATGAGAATTCAAAACAGCCAGTTCAAAAAATGAGAGTAAACAAAGAGACAAAGTCATTGGCGGAATGAGAACCCTGCCGTAGATGGATTGTGGGGCGTGATTTCTCGAAAGCTCATACGACAGATTCCTTCATGCAAGGCATAGGGGAGAGGGAGAGAGCAAGAGACGGAAGAAGGAGGATGAGGGAGTGGGCTGGATGGAAGGGGCGGAGGAATCATCCATTCTCCCTTTGAGAGAAAGGTTAGGTCTGATTGGAGAGGAAAGAAATATCAAAAAGTGGATATCTCATTAGTACTGATATTGTCAGGCGTCCCTTTTGCCTTCTGCTTTAAGGCCGTGTCACGGGCTTGAGGATGGGGGCGAGAAATAGAGCCTCCACGGGGGAGGTGGAGTATTCCTGAAATTCTGAGTGTTGGAGGGGAGGAGAGAGGGTCCGCACGGATAGGTGGTAGGCTTGGAGAATACGTAGGAGGTAATGTAGAAGGACAGTAATGAGCTAGTCGATCGTGACTGAACTGGATCAGCGTGGTGACCGAGTGGAGTCAAAGAGGCTCTTCATTGTCTCCTTGGGCACTTCTTCTGCAGGTTTGAGGCGGGGCTGGAGAATTTTTGGTCCTCACAAAGAGGGTGGAAGAGAAGGAAGAGATCGTTGGGTGTGGCCTGGAAACGGGAAGGAAAAAAAAGCAAAAAAAAAGGGGAGATCCTTTGGCATTGCAGGTCGATATTGTTGATCTTTACGTTCTTATTTATCCTTCGTGTCTTTGAGCCCCCCTCTGTCTTGAACCTCTACACTTACGGTGCAGGTAATCAAGGGTTTGAGGTATATAGTTTATTACTCCACAGGCGGTGCTTTATTCTTTGTCAGTAAAACACAAAGTAAGATAAATTACCAAAAAAAAAAAAACATGATTGATGCAATATCTACTTCAAAAGACCCAGGTGTGCTAAGCCATGGCGTGTCAGGAGTGTCCACGAGATTGTCCAGCACCGCGGGTGTTCAGCCGCATTGCATCCTATCTCCGACCAACGTGACCCCGATGAGCATCTGCCTCTGTGTGCCTCGCCACGAGAAGAACTTTCAGATCACGGTACAACCGCACGATGAGACATCGGTGCTGATACCAGACAAGATAACAAAAAGGCAACTCTTCCAATCATTTTCCACTCGATAGGTTCTCGGATCAAAATGTGGGGAGGGAGAGGGGGAGGGGGAGAGGTTCGCCTCCTACCTGTCACCTGCAGCGACAAATGGAGGATTTAGACTTTTTCACAACTTCATGGCGAGCCAACAAGACGTATTCGTCATCTTGAGATGGAGAGACCTTACGGATTGGGTGTGGGGATGGCCAGTGCGGGTGAGATTTTGGATATCTGGATATCTCTGGTGTAGATCAATGACTGGAGATGATCGGGATTGTATCAAAGTCTCTCTTTTCAGCCTCGCCTCTCCCACTTTATCCCACTTTATTCTTTGATGCTTTCTTGTCGTGCATAGCTATAGGCATCGCTTCCAATACCCCTTCGAACAACCCATACTGGTTGTCGCGTACGGCTCCCCTGCCACTCAAATCTCCATTCGTGCCCTCCCCGATGTCCCCTTTTGAAAACCCATCGTTATATACCGTCCTCCCATTCGACAGTAAATGTCCGTGATCCCAGAGCCAAGACCAAGCAATCCCGACAGGTATGAAACTTCTCTTGTAAGCGCTGACGGAGCTTTGGTCTTCCGTTTCCCCTCATCAGCCTAGACGGGGATCTCTGTGGCGGTGAATCGTAGTCCAAAGCTGCCCTTCTCCACGATTCTAGGCCTGCCCCCGGTCGAGTCAGACAGCCACCAAAAAGCCAAGGCAAGCAATGACGGGTGGCCTGGTCCCGTCTTGGAAGGGAGGGATGGAAGATGAATCGACTGGGAGGCTGGGCGGACGAACGACGAACTACTACACCCCCCTTTCTCCCCCCAGAGACCCGCTGACAGGTGAAGTATATGCTTTGGTGGTGGAGCTGATCAGGGCCAAAAGAACCCAGCTCTGTGACTGTGACGGGATAGCATCGCATGGAGATAGAGTTCATGACAGCTGGACTCTATCTGACTGCATGCGTCATCCGGTGCAACGAAAGTTTGCCAAGGGGCAGAGAGGTGTTCGAGATTGAAAGCTTTGGGTGAGCAATGACTACCGAAACAGTCTTTGCGGCTCGCTGTGGACATCTTTGTTTGTTTGTTTGTTTGAGAGAGAGAGACAGCGAGGAAGGGGGGCGCGGAGAAGGGAAGATCGGAGATGAAAGTACGGATGACATCGCGAACGGTGCGGCTGTCAAGAAGTGTAAGGTAGGCGCACGTCAAAAGTAGCGTGGCAATCCGCCGAGACCCAACAGCTTCGAATATAATCGGCTGGTGGCATGCACGTCCTGGAGGGGAAATCGCCCCCTCCTCCTGGCACTTCGATCAATCTTCTATGCAGACATCAAACGGGAGGTCGAGAAAGAATGCTCAAGGGATGAGAGAGACACGACATGGGTCGGATGTGAGGGGGTCTGCCCCCAGTCACGAGTCATGCATGCCGTACGCTTTCACGATTCCCCCGAATTGGCCAGTTTGCGAACTAGTCATCGCCGAGCGCGTATTTTCCCACATGGTAGGAGGAAGGCGGCTGTGGTTTCCGATGAAAATAATGCTTATTATATTCATGATGATTTTTCATCATCCCGGTTCTGAATCTTACTATTGCCTTTTCTTTCTCCTTGTGTTTCCCTTTTAGGGTTATTTCTTTTTTTCTCTCTTTTTGTGGCTTAGAAGATACAATGAGTGAAGTTATTTCTGAAAATAGATTTGGACGGAAGTATACTTCCAGTTGTCTCCTATGGTCATCTGGCGCCGTCATCAAACGATGAGTTCCTATAGAAGAATCCTCCTATACGCGAGTCAGACCAGGCCGTCCACGCCCAGGAATACCATAATTCTTGACGCGTGATAACAGCCCCGATGAGGTGACGGTCTACCCTCATTCAATCCAGTCCATCCCCAGTACCGCCCCGCTGGAACAAGGTTTTGCGTGATTTGAATGGCCACCTACGGGGGAACAATAGATCCCCCTTTCTTCACACAGTAGACCGCTATCGCATTATACCGCATTCTAGCACACTGCAGAGAGTACAGTCCAGTGTACAGTGTACATTGGACCACACGACACGGTGTACACAGTACATTACCACATACTCATACATGCGTCTGGATGCCGAGTCTCCAGTCCTCGCGAGTCCAATGACATGCCATTGCAACGAGTTGATCGACTAGTGTCCTTGGTGGCCGGCAGATAGGGGTGATGGCCAATCACCATGAGGGGCCCACCTCCCCGAACAGACCGGATCGAGTAGGAGCTAAACGATGTGGATTCCACGGAGCAGACCCGCTGGCTCAAGTGGAGATCAGCGCCCGCGTGGAGGCGTGCTGATTCGCGCTCGGGTTTTGGCGGGCAAATTAGCGTGGAGCGTGACGCTAATTAAATCCGAGAAGCGAGCGCAAGGAACGCGATCCCCCAGGAGAGACGCGGACTGGGTGACAGGCGCCGGAGGAGACAAGAGGATGTGACTGTCCTCGACTCAAACCAAATCCGTGTCGTAGAATCCACGCTGACTAGGCGATACGGAAGAGCGATACATAAGCAGTTGGCATCATTCAGGCCCGGTGCGAGGGGGAAAAAAAAAGGGAACACACATGACATGGTTCCCAGAATTGTAATTCCATCTTTCATTCCACATGATATTAGAGGGATGAAGAACGGTAGGGAAAGAAGAGATTAGGTACAATCGCGATCTTTCACAAAATGAAAACAAAAAAAATAAAATGAAAATAAAAGGTAAAAAAAAGCACCGGGTTCAGGTATCAAGAACGAAATCATCCAGGACGGGAGATGAAACACAGGGTGGAAGAGATGATCAATCACGCAACAGGAACCCGAACAGTTTTTGCAAGATCATAGAATGTTCAGTTGAGGAGAATGTCATGTATCGTCAATCCTGTCCTGGGCATCAAGGGGTAGAAGAAAAAAGAGAGAGAAAAAAAAGAAAAAAAAAAGGCACAAGAGGAGATAGAAGAACCAGATCAATACACACGGAGAACATACATTTCCAAGCTCTCTCAAGACGCAGTAAAGGGGGAATCGAGGCGATTAGGAAGTCACGCAGAGTATGAAAGGGAAAGAGACAAGAGGCCGAGGAGAAAGGATCAGGAGAGAGAACGCGAGAAGAGGAGTCGTAACGGGCATTTCATCAGTCGGGTCAGCGAGAAGACCCGGACCCTAGGCATCTAGGCGGGATTCCCTTTTAACCTACTCCCAAAAACCCCCAGTCAGTCCCCTCCGGTTGGTTCAAGATCCGGGTTGGGGGCTTATACTGAAAATTTGGATGGTATCCCACCATCAGAGGCTGTCCCTCCTGTATCTGGTGGCCTGCAAAAGGGGCCTGGTGGTACTCGGCGGGCATGTAATTTCCACGGGGAATAGTGTCGTAGCGAGGCTGCATCACCTGGACGTACTGCTGCTGCTGCTGCTGGGGTGGGTGCTGCGGTTGTTGATGGTGGTGAGGGTGCTGGTGCTGATGTTGATGCTGATGCGGGTGCTGATGCTGATGTTGCGGTTGTGGTGGTGGAGGTAGTGAGTGGTGTTGCGGCGCGTGTGGTGAAGCGTGCGACATGGCCATGGCAGAGGTGACAGGAACGGTGGGCGTGCCCATCGGGGCGGAGTTGTCGTGGACGGGCACGCTGTTCATCGGCACACTGGACGGCGAGTAAAACTCATGACTGGGCGTCGCGGAATGCGAATAGTACGGCTGCTGCGCAAGCATGTACGGCTCATTGCCACTGGGAATTGAGACCGTCACGGGGGTTTGATGTTGATGATGATGGTAGGAGTGTTCCGACCCTGCATCCTCCGACGATGGCCGGGTCAGAGATCCAGGGGGGTGTGATCGATGTTGATGCTTGGTAAGAGTGGTCTTGCGGCAGAAACTATGCCAGCGATCTCGATTAGTTCTCCAGTGCGACAAAGTCAAAATCGAGACGAGCGATGGAAGAAAGATAGATGGATTGATACCTTCGTTCGCAAGTAGGTTCCTGGCAGATGTAGGGTCGCTTCCCAGTATGGATTCGCCGATGACGGGCAAGACTGGAGGACTGTTGCGCAAAAAGTCCATTGTCAGTATATATGACGACGACAGATCCTGAGAAGGAGATCAAAAGAAAGACAAGTGGGGGATCTCCGCAAGATGATCTGAAGCTCTTACATCCGAGAAAGCCTTCTGGCAGCCTTCGTGGTCGCACACATGAGGCTTCTCCCCGGTGTGGGTCCGGGAGTGAACGGTCAAAGCGCTGCGTTGGATGAAGCTCTTGTTACAGTCCTTGACGGTACAATGATAAGGTCGTTCATTGGTGTGAATCCGGTAATGGCGACAAAGATCTGACTTGCGGTTGAATGACTATGCGACGAGATGAGTATCGAGTGCCACCGACAGTCACTGGGCCGGGAGTTGGATGTGGAGCCGAAAAATCGAGCGCAGATCGATTCGCAGCTCCTCGGACTGGGGAGAAAGGCCACATACCTTGCCACAGTGCGGCCACGAGCAGTTAAAATCACGACCGTTTCCTGGCGCCATCACAGTGATCGACAAGTTGAAGGCAGGAAAAAGAATAGCTCAAATGTTTCCTTGCAGCAAATAAAGGCCAAATCGCGGCGAGTTTGGGGGGGGAGAAAGAGGTGAACGGATCGTAGAGTCGAGCGCCGGCCGAGGGAAGCACAGAGCGATCCGGAAACTGGCAGAGGAGGGCAAAGACGACGAGGGGTTGAAGAGACACAAGAAGGTTTTGTCAGCACATGCAAAGTGCAAATCCAACTCCGTCAAGTCGATGTAAGGATCCGGGATGGTCCTAGTCAGGCCGAATGGAGAGGAGAATGACCAGGCTGTTGAGATGTTGATGTAGGCCAAAGGTATGATGAGAAGAAAGAACCACTCATCTCAGTGGGAACACGGTTCGCAACGAGGCACGCAACTCAGTGCATAAGGCCGCGAGTGAACAGAAACGAACCCTCCAGCCGACAAGATCGAGGACAATCGCGCGACAGCAACTGGAGGGAGATGGTGAAGTGCGGAGAGGGAGGGAGAGGAGGGGGGATGAAATGCGACCCAGCAGGTCGAGTCTACTTTATGAAAGAAGAACGATCCAGCTTTAGAGATGCGAGAACGGCCCGGGGCTCCTTTAGGTTGGTTGATGAGTGTCCACTCTGGAGAAACTCTCTTCTCTTTTTCAGTGAGAGAAAAGACCCTAAGAAGGGCAATAACGGCGCGGACTGGAACCGTCTCCAATGAACAAAAAGCAGCAGAGTGTGAGTAGAGGGGCTCCTTATTGCTTCAAATGATGGAATATTCATGATTTGTTTCCTTATTCTGTTATTCTGTTATTCTACTTGATTTGAATTTCGTTTATTTTTGCTTTTCTCTTTCTTTTTTCTTTTTACTTTTTACTTTTTTCTTTTTACTTTTTATTTTTGCTTCTTGATACATGATGGAGGGAAGGGGGGGCGGGGAGAAGCTGAGCAAAAAATTAAAAATGCAGAAAATTCCCGACTGGACCGTAGAAGATGAGGGAGACGTCGAGAGGTGTTGGTGATTCTTAAAGATTATGGTGTTTTTTGTATTATTATTATCACCCCAAGGGGGTGCGAATGAGAAATTCAATTTTAATGGATTTTGGATCTCCCATTTCGGGGAACAACATGAGCGAGGACCCAAAGAAGAAAGGTTTTCTGATCCGAATTAAATAATTCAATAATTCAGGGGACTTGAGGTTTTGATGGTTTGGAGTCGGGACGATTGCATGAATCATTCCATCTTGTATCGAGCTTTACAACGAGCAAGGTAGAGGATGATACAGTAATTATACATACCTCGAGGATGTATCATCATACCATACAGACCCTGCTTCGTTCCATCAGGTATTTAATACATCCGATACGCTGCTCCCACATCTCATACTCATGGTATCATCCGCTACCCAGAATCGCTTTGAGAGGTTCACAAGCCCTGAGATGAAAAAGAAGGAGGGCACCAGCATTGGAAGTGTACATACGATAGGAAGAAATAGACAACCTTTAACAGCAACGACGAGTTACCAGGAACATGATATCAGTAATCAAAAAGTCGGCTGAATTTTCTGATCATGATTGGTGTCTGACTGTCGGAAAAGGTTTCCAAGAGGCAACCTTTGAGGGCAACTCTTCTGCGATTCTAAATTCGAAATTCCCGCCATGAGGCGAAGTAGTCATTCTCCGATTTGGAGACAAGTGACTTTTCCACCGTGGTCGGCCTTATCGTCGGAGGAATGGCCCGCTACTAAACTGATTGTACAAGGAAAGTGGGCTAGGCGTCAAGGGTGTGCTTGTCGAATAGAGAAGCGAAAAAACCGAGGCGGCGACCCGATGAGAGACGGGTCTCTCCTTTCACCAGTGGTAAACCTAAATGCGTGCTGCAGATTCAACTTTTGAAAGTGATGCTTTCCGAAGAGCTGCGCTGGAGCATCAGCGTCTGAAGAGCGGCGACATCAGTCTCCTCGATCACATAACATAGCGTGTGGCTTTTCTTCTTTCTTGGAACATGAGCTTCACGGTTTGTAACTGCAAATCTCCTGCCCCCCCTCCCTCTCTCTCTACGCACAATGTGATTGACTATGAGTACGAGAGCAGCACATCGTCTCCGTCACTCTTGATGGCTATTTCTGGGCTGTAACCGCTTCCGTACACTGTACACCCATACACTGTACAGTCATACAGTGCAGTTTGGTATAGTTCCTCCTCGACAAGTCTCCGTAGTTTCGAATTTCTGTACATCAACATACGAAGGCAGTATCTTTGGTAAAGATGCCGGTAATGTCCGGGTAATATCGTAGCTCATACAGTCCGCGTACATGGGTGCATCTTCCATCCGACGGCCCCACCAGACGATGGGTCTGTCGGATATCGCCAGCCCTCTTGGCCTGTCAGTGGGAAAAGGTTTCCCCACCTAACCATATCCTGGTTGGATCTCTGTCACGCATGAGAAAAGGGGTGGGAGATTCACAACTCATTACGAAATGGAAAAGTGGCCCAGCATCCCTCAAGGATTGCTGATGGACCAGAAAATGAAGGTTCACTCTGTCCTTTGGGCCGATGGATACCAACTGGAGTATAGTCAATTACACATCCAATCATGTCTTGAAAGTGGAAGACTGGAAAAATGAACCTGGTCGTGAAGGAGTACAGCTACAGGAAGTACGGCTACAGGAACACAGCGACAGGAGTATAGCCAGGAGACATTGTCCTCGTTGGAGCGGACCGCACCCGATGTAACGCAGCGCCGGTGTGGACCTGAAGGTCATGTTTCGATGGTCACAACTTCGCAGAAGTAGAAGAGCAAAGAGTCAAGTTCTTTACCGGACAGCTGGACCGAGCAATCATTTGCCATGTCGCAGCTCCGACAAGGATGCTAGGACCATGGGGCGGAGGTTTTCATAATGAGTCCTTATCGTCGGTATACTCAGGTACCTGTGTACCGACTCATGTGTGTACATCTACCTCAACACTGTAGCCGACAGTATGAGCAAAAGACATGTAGAGAAGCACCACCTGAACAGTCAAAGAGTACCCGGCTACCCATCCATAGCAAGTTTGGTATGGGCCTGTCACAGCCTGGTTTCGATGAGAGTCCGAGTTGTGATGGCGCCAATGGTACAGTACAATCATACCACAAGTCATCGCATATGAATCTTCCTTCGTGTCGCGAGGTCGAACCCCACATTCCCTTGGATGATCCACGGCCAGGTCATAGAAGCCTGGTTCATGTGGGCATTACGGACTTGCTGTTCCTTGTGGAAGACGAGGAGGGGGGCTCATTAACCTTTTCGAATCCCGACTCACCCAACTGGCGAGGATGAGGCCGCGTCTTCGATGGCAGATTTGAGGAGATTCGACCAGGGATAGTACATATGTACATGAAGAATACGAGCTTCAGGCTGGCAGGGATCTGGAGAGTCGACCCTCGACGACGGGTGGGATGGGCGGCTCGATTTCCAATAATGGACAGCGGTGGTATTTCTCCTCTTTGGCCTGGTTGACCGACGACCAGGGTGGGTGTTACTTATTTGGCCAGACGAGAGGCCACAATGAGTCTGTTCAATGATTTTGTCCTCGTATGGCAAGCTTCACGCGAATACCTTCCCATAGACTTGTTGTTGTACCAGCACCCAGGTTGCCAAGTTATCAGACTCTCAACCATGCTCACCTCTTTCGCAGCAATCTCCATCTTTGGCCTCTGCCCGATGGTGTGAATCAGCTCAGAGCAAATCAAGGATAGTGGAATGGACACGGTTGAGGGCTTCGAAGAACACGCTAGCCAAAAATAACTAGGTCTATACACCAGCTGGGTGAGAATTGATTAATTGAGGAGCCATAGAGAACTATATCGCATGCTCCTTCAAGCAAAATATAACCCAGCGAACTGGGCTTAAACGGTCACATTCGGCACTCAAGGAAGATTAAGTCACCATCGGTCAGTCTGAGACGAGAGTGATGAACGAAGAGCTGGCGTGCGCTTCACTCCGGACGAGGAAGACTCTCCAACCGCAAGACCATGACAAATCCATACAGTGAGGTGTTGAAAATACACGCGTCAAGCAGGAGCAAAGCAAAATCATTTTTGTCCAGATAGGATGATTTTGTCAATCACAAGTGGACTCCTCGTCCTTGTCACGCATGGCGCTGTCAATCTTTCCTGCAGCGCATGGTCGCACATCGCTCGGCTATCCTCGCTTGCGTGAGCTGAGAGTTTTCAAAAGGCCCTTGTGTAGATGATATCATTGTATGCGTGCTTGTCCTCTAAAAGAGTATACTCACAGTCTCTCTGTCTACGAAGAGCCTCAAGGGCATGGGAGAATGCCCAGTAGGGTCATTGTGTCCCGTCAGCAATAAGCAAAGAGGGACCGAACTTCTCCGGGCGCCCACTTTGTTTGAGATGTATGTCCTGATATAGTTTCGCTGAACCTTCTGGTTCCAAAGACGCGCAAAGCGGAAATGAGGGTAGACGAAGGAGGTTTCAGGCGCCCGCCTGGAGATCCACCTGTTCAGGGTCTGGCTTTCACGCCCTCGATGTTCTCCCCCAAGAAAATAAAAGATCAAAGAGAAGAAAGACCAGGCGTCGGAATTGAAGAGCGAGTCGTGATATTCATCAGTCTGTTAATGGTGGACCTGGTACTCACCTCGAGATGGGGGGGGACTTACGACGTTGCTTGCGCGTCGGCTTATCAAACGTCCTGTGCTGGACGTTTTTCCGAGTGATAAGGGGATGCACCTCAATTTCCATTCCACCGTTGGAAACACCGAATGCCCCGCAATAGAGGAGAGCCGACTTTTGTTGGAGGAGCCAGTCGTCAATCGTGACAGTAGATCGCAATGTCAAGGTCTATACCGCGGAAACGATGGAGGAGGGATGTTCCTACGCTGCAAGGGATGCGATGTTGCGTGTTTTTTTTTTTTCGAACGTCTCACATGTACTTCCGCTTTTCTCTTTCTGTCTCTCTCAAGTTCTCAACGCCTACCAAGCTCTTCTCATTTCACCGTGTCATTCCCGAGGGTTCACACACATGGAATAGTGCTGTTTCGATGATTTACCTCTGTTTTCCCTCATCTATCATACGCTCCGGCCCAAATGTATCCTTTAGTGCCGGATCTTCCCCGATCATTATTTCACCGAGGGCTAGTGGTGTCCCGCTGATAATTAGGGAAATGAAATCCGAATCTTGACCCCCACATGAGCCCAGCCCTCAGTGGAGGAGGACATGCTAGACTGGCCCTCATTTTGAAGAGGGGGAAATGAACCTTTTGCTCTGTAACTTTCACCAGTGATCATAATTCCCCGGGCTGAAGTGTCAAAACGGGTCCAAGGGGCTACCGGCACATAGTAAGTTTGCAATACGATGGGGGACTCACAGGGGCCTTGATTCGTGATCGCCCAAATAGGTCAATAGTTACGAGTGTCGTCTTCCGGACCAGGCCGTTAATGGGCTTCAGCCAGATAGTGTTTGTATGGTCTCATTTCAGTTTCGCAATCATCACCGAGGTCAATCGGACAGACCAAAGACCGACAGTATCTAATCTGCACTTGCTCTCCGGCCTGGTTCTTTTCGGTACGTCCTTGTGGACTTTGAGTCTACAATCCATGGGTGTATATTGCCCTTGTTCATGATAGATAAATTCTATCTTTGGCGGTTCATGGGACTCCCGACAGGCGCGTGGAGATCGTTGCAAATTTGACGGTGGAGACGAAGGTTACCGCTGCTTTTTCAGGGTTTTCCTCCTCCCTCTTGGATTCTTCCCTTCTAATTGACCGCCACATACAAACTCTATCAAATCCAGACAATGTGACAAGTGCATGGGATTCTGTTTCCGGGTTTCCTGCTGTGGATTAGGGTATTTGGTGGCGATGAGTGAAAGTGGAAGGTCGAAAGGATACACGTAGTTTCCTGTACCTCGCACTCTTGAAATAATGTTACTCGATTGGCCATTGACGGGGGAACAGTTACCATAGACGTTCCTAAGACTTCCGGCCTCAAGTTCCACCAACCTGACGTCTTGTCGGCCACACTTCAGGCTGCTCAGTCTTGTCTGGACGAGGGGCCTCGCCGAAAAAAAAAAGGTGTGGACATGGCACATCATCCCAACACACCACCAGGGCGCTCATCAGATCAATCAAAATGCCCTTCAGAGTTAAGTTACGCTTCGGTAGCGAAGGAAGCCGGGGCAGCTCGCTGGTGCAGGCTCCCACAGACCAGGAATCAACGACCATCCTCGAAATCTTGTTCGTTCTATTTTCGCTGTCCTTGCCGGGACTGTTCCGACATGCTATTCTGACCATGGCCCTGTACTTGGGAAGGTATGGCAGGGGAATGCGAATGTATCCAGAATCCACCTTGCCCATACAAGATCGCCGATACCAATCCTAAAGTCCTGTTCACGGACGCGTGCCGTCTATGAACTTTGGTTATAGTGTGGCCCCGTCGGATCACCCAAGGTTCCCGAGTCCCTTTTTTGATTCCAGCTTACTCTCAGATATCGGTAGTCCAGTCCATACAAAATCAGGGAATTGCCTATGAGGACTATGAGTATTTCTTTGACGAGGGGCCACTTGCAATGCGGACTGTGAACTATGAACTGTAGACTCGTCAACAGTGTTGCGGCTAGATCATCCATCCATTCAATCCACAAAGTGAGTTAGCACGGCATCGAAACCCCCAAGAGGTATAGTAGATAAGGCAAGCAACGATGATCGCTCTTCAGTCTGCTGCTCGCCATACATGACCCCATACGTAATGGATGGCGTGTAAGTCTACGCAGTGGTGCAGTGAACGAGTGCTCCTCCAGTCCATGTCAGGCATGAGAAATTAGATACATAAATCTGTTCAAGGCTGCACAGTATTCGTGGCGGGAATACAAGCATGGGAAGCTGCTAAAGCCGAAAGTAAATTTACTCCCACTGGGATCTACTCCCCACCCCCCTTTTAAGCTCCCATTTGTCGCCTAGATTAATTTTTTTTATGAAAAAAAAAGAGGAAGAAATATGATTGAGTTCACAGGCTCAGAGAGTCACACATCATTTTCAAACGGACGATATTCTCGATTGAGACTCAAAGTGCTGTGGCGCTGCCCTCCAGCGAGAGGTTCGAGGAGCCTGTCAAACTGCCAGAAGGATTGGGGCGGCGGGCAGAGTGGCGGAGTGAGTGGAGTCCTTGGAGTTCAAGTCCCGAGTCAGTCGAAAGGGCTCTCGGCAGTGCATCACTGGTCGTGAGTTTACGGCCAGGGATGGACAACAAGGGCTGGAGACGATGGACATGAGTGGTTCTTCTGATAATAATTAAATCCAAATAAGAGAGAGGCAGTGCGGTGAGGGTTCAACTTGAGACTGTCAAAGAGGGGGGCGTTTGTGGTTGTCACTCGTCGACACCAAGGCCATTGCAGTATTACTGTACACTCATTCATAGGTAAAGGAGGCCCAATGATCAAGTGTGATGCGTGAGAACTGCCCGCTCTAATTACCAGAACTGAATTTCCTGAGATACTGTCCATACATCATCTAGCCAATACAAATCTCTCCCTCAATGACAGCCCATTCATGGAAGAAGTGCCATCAAATACGAGCTGTTAAGATACGTAGAATGCGCCTCACCTATTTCTTGGTAAACAAGGCGCTTGCCTTTTTCCAGCCTGCAGAAGACTAAATACACTTGCTTTGACATGAGTTTCAGAGCAGGATGCACTATTCCGTCATGTTAAAACTTTCCCTATCAGAGAATGAAATAAGGCTCTCGTACGTAAGTGACGGTTCTCATGTGTGTCTTTTTCCACGAGGTTTCAACTCTCTATCACTCATGATTGATGCCAATCTAATGGGCCAGATCTGCGATGTCAACATCTTCGTGTCATAAGGTTCCGAGTCTCAGCCATTTGGGGCCAGTAAGAGATACTGGATCAACAGTCATTACCGTCACATGCAAGTGGGGAATGAGAGGCTCCTGTAAATGTAAGAATGTACACTGGACGCTGTACAGGGCCGGGATGGAGGATCGCATCCCCCAACACCGAGGCTAAATTTCACAAGATGGAATGTACATGGCCCATGCGGTCCAGTTCAGCCCATGTAGTTCCTTGGCGAGCAGGCTAGTAGCTCGTTGGGTAGATCGGCTAGGGGCTGGACTGGTTGGTGTCCTTTTCGCTCTAGTCTTGCACTGGGCTGTCTGCCTGACACAAAAAGGCAGACAATCCAGTCAGCACGAGAGCAAGTTTCATGAGAAGAGAAGGTGTTGAAGGTCGTGTTGGTTACCCCGCATTTCCCCAGAGCTGTGCCGGGGATGATCGCTGTGATGCAATCGCCGTCCTGGCCATGTGGGCAGCAACAGATACTTTGCAGCAGACGCGGGATGACAGCTGACAGCAGACGTCAAGATCCTCCAACTGGACTTGGAATAGGAGTTGTTGGAGGCAAAGTGGACGATTGTCCCTAAAAGTCTATTGTGCCAAGAGCACAACTTGGTCTCTAAGCGGTCTGATTGACAATTCATGCTAAGACGATCTATTCTACTGGGTGCGTCATTGATACTGTGAGCGCTGTCAATATTGACATTTACTCGAGTACTTGAGATAGCTCGCTTTATCTCTTTCTTTTTTGAGCATGATGTCATTTGGCTTGGAACTTCTCATGTTGTTGGTTTCGAGCCATCACTAGGGTCGGGCTGTTCCCCTTGTTCCCTGGTTTGAACCTATTGACATGTCCCGTTGAAGTGCCAGCCGTCCTTTTCTTTTTCAATTTGTTCGATCGGTCTAGATGTCTCGAGGGCCCTGAAATATGAAGTTGGTACCGAGAACAAGGTGGCTGGGAAATTGAGAACTGTCTCTGGGAACCGTTCGTATCCTCCTCGAGCCAGCATCTTGTTCATTGCGTTACGGCTCAAGTATCAAGCCATTTATGAACAGGAAGCCTTTTCTTTTAAGAAAAAAAAACATTATGACACAGACCAACCAGCAGCCCAGTTCCAACCCCAATCATGTGTCGTGGGCGAGCTTTATCAAGACAGAAGAACGGCTTTCAAAAGGCCACAAGCAACTACCCTGGTTGCGCCACCACAAAGAGATTGAGGGGTAATAATCTTAGTATATTCGTGGGATGAGAACTAAGCCGATTTGAAGATCTAATTGCGACACACAGGCTACAAGTCTCAGATGTCTATATCCGTTGATGACCTAGAATACGGGTGTGGAGACAATATGCGAATATATATCATGGTCAGCGACTACCTACCCAGACGGGACCGTCGAGAAATGCCTCAAAAGTGCGCTCTTGGAGTGGTGAAATCTTCTGTGCTTTTAGATGTCTGTAATAGGTGAAACCTATGGTAAATTACTTCATTACTTCCATTTATCTTGCCCAATAAGCGAATTTTTCGCTCCTTATGAGTATAGTTCAGCTCAATGGGCCAGAGCATTAATGACAACAGCCAAATGCTCTCGCAAGAGTACCTACGCACGCGGAATAATCCCTCAACATGCATTTTTCTTTAATTTAACTACAACTGTTTTCGATTTACCTCTGTGCCTCGATATGAAGGTCAACCTTGGCCTCTTTCGGCGTCGGAGTCCCAGGATTAGTGAGCTCGTTTTTCTTTTCGGGTTGACTTGTAATACCATGACCAGAGTTGAAAAGTGCAGTTTGGTTGGTGTGGATTGAAAAAAAGGTCCAGCTCATCTGTGATCAGTCAAACAACAATATCAGCCGTCATTTCAACTTTAAACTTGAAAAGATTCAGCTCAAAGCCGTTGACTCCCCACGCAGTCACTTGCATACAAGTTTACGGATTCCCGCTCAAGATTCTTGTCCAGATATGATCTAGAGTGTATCGTTTCGACTTATCCCAAGACCTGAGATCAATATAGGCTGCATCCCCATGGAAGAAAAAGTGCACTGTGATTATTGAACCCTCGATGGACCTTTTTACAGAGACTGTTCACTTGGGTTGGTCAATCCGTCTCGTTTGATCTGGCATGTGAGTTCCTTCCAAGCGGTTTCATTCAATAATGCCAGGGGGCTGGTAGGTTTTTTGTCTCCTGTGCCTTGCTCATGATCGTCCTCTCATATGCAAACGACAATGCTCTTTTGGTGTCTGATGCCTTTTAGTGGATCACCTCAACCTCATCAAGGGAAAGAAGAGACTGAAATCATTACCTATACCAATATTGTCTGAGACTGTGGTAGCTCTCGGTGGCCTCATGACTCCTGCAGATGAATCAATTACAGTATATTGCGACAGATTAGGAATGTCAACTTTAGCCTTGATCCTGATGGCTACCATGAATCCGACGACGGTCCAAGTGTTGATCAGCTTTTACACCGGTGTATTTTCTGCGTTAAAGCCTCTTTCTTTACACTATCCACAGGACTCATCTATATGACATGGAGCTTTCTTTTTGCTACTGTTATGTCACTGATATTCACCACATTTCACACACAACACATGAGGTCTTTAACGACTACTTCATTCGCCTAGGGATCATACTCAAAAATACACCTCTTTCAGACGTTAAAAGCCGCTAGTGAGTCACCGATGTTGGATATACTACTGAATCAGGACAAAATTCTAAATGTTGCGTTCTAGACCAGGATACCAGTCACTCCATTCGCGATGGATGGGCTAGACAGTCTTGAGTGAGTCTCTTTTGAACATGCTAAAAGTTGAGCATGTCAGCCACTGCAGGGCAGTCTCGCCTCAGCGACGATAACATTCTCGAATAGGATTCTCTTCAAATATCGTCGGGTTTTCACTGCCTATAGATTTTTTTTCCATATTTGGCTGCTCATTAATCTAAAGTGCATTCCCAAAGGCCAAGATCAAAATAGTAGTTGACTCCATGTCGCTATGACACCTATGTATCGTCGAATGCCCTTGCGACTAGACACTTGAGAACGGCAATGTGCCGTGCCGATTCGCCATCGATTGGTCAAGCGTGCAGTGGCGCCGAAGGGAGTCACACTAGTCCAGTCATGTCTATCCTCTCCCTTCTCCCTTCTCTCTCATCTCTCATCTCTCCTCTCCTCTCTCCCCTTGGTGCATTTCTCGGTACATTGCCAAGTCAAGCGGCAAAGAGGAAAATAGAATCCGGGCTGTGGGGGCGATAAAGCCCCATTCGTGGGAGCGGCAAGAAATCTTGCAGATACTGTCGGAGAGTTTCCGAAGAGAGAGGAGATTTTATGAAGAGAGTTAACATCCATACGGGATGATGCCTAGATCGGGAATGATAAGCCCCTTTAGCTCTGCTATTTTGGTAGTATACATGCATATGCTTGTCGGTACTGTAGATCGGCACTTGTGCTAGCAAATTCATCACTTTTGCTCTGATCCACCATGTACAAAATGTATTTCGGACATGGAAGCTGCATCGGCAAAGACAGTTGCCAAGCGTGGGGGTTGAATATTATAGAGCCAGATTCTAGTCTTACGGAATTATTTCGAGGTCACTCCGGCTCAGTGAATGGAGGTACATGCCAAGCAGAGTGTTCAGAGTGACTATGACTGTTTGAGAAGCTACAACAAAATGAGTCGAGGCCATGTCTACTGTGAAATGAAATATACAATCTTGCTCTTGAATACTTACAAGTATGTACATGGTCGGATATGTTCTCGTAAGACTGGACACCTGTGAGGCAATGGATGCTTCTTGTATACCCAACGTTGATCATTCATACCTGGCATTAAAGCTGAGACCATAGGGTTAAGGATAATCGTGCCTGTGCTCGCTCCAGAATGAACAGGCCGACTTTACAGTTCGAGGAGTCGAGAAGATGTTCTAGCAAGACACGGAAAAATGGTGAGATTCGTCTACCCAGAGCTGAAACTTGGACTAGGTCAATCTCGAGAGCTAGATTTAGTGAAAAAACCCGTATCAAGGAGCTGGACCAAGTCCTTTGGAGCACTGCTTATGTAAATTACAGAGATGAGAGCTTGACATCACCCTTTCCCCCTGAGAAATACTTTCAATTCGGATGATTAGATATCTCCACAGATTGGGAGCAGTTATTTGGGGACCACAGTATATCAATGACCTGAACTACTATGCAGCCTAGTCATCAGGCTCTTGCGTCGACCTTGAATGAAGTCACGAGACACAAATTCCATTCTCACAAGACCCGACATACAACTATCAATTGCCATGTCTTGACCTTTCAAGCTGGCTTTTACCGAGCTATTTTGAATGTCTCCTAGTGAAATATGGCTTGATCGGGATTTTATTCATCAAAAGTGTTCTGTTTCTGGTGAGTAATTTCGTATATCAGCGAGGTATACCTATACTGTCAGGGCTTTTCCAGAAGCTGACAATTGCTATTTTTTAAACTTGATAGGCGTATTAACTACTCTGCTACTTTGATCTAAGAAATATGGACATCAATCAATGTGGGCTTGGTTTTGAATTCTTTCAATGCCACTATCTCCCTCGGTATCTACGAATAGAGCAAGGTTTCCATATTCAGCTTTAGCAAATGTCTCATATGACTAGATTCTGCTTGGACTGACCTAGAATTAGCCCCAATTACTCGCCGCACCTCAAAAAGCTTCTTCAATAAGTATTCTGTAAGCATGATAGAGTCTATGGCTGCCATGAATGGTGAGATGAACAATGGAGAATAGCGTGAGAGCCTTAAAGCTGTATTGCATTCGTGCGACTTGGGCTTCGTTAGAGAAAGTGAGGTCAGGGCTGTAAGAAAGCAAAGTTAAAGCCCGGCGAACAATTTCGGTGTTGAAAACTTTTCAAACGGGCTTGAGAAAGTACAGAAAAAGAGAGGAATCCTGGAGCAGGAGAAGCCTCCTTAAGACACATGACCGCTGCTGAGCCTGTAGCAAACACAGGAAGTGGCATATCTTCAATTCATATGGCCCATCACCACATTCCGTTTTTAGATCGCTGCCTCATCTTTCCACGACGCCATCTATTACTCCAGATGTCGATGCTCTCTTCCTTGCAAGCAGCTCACCACCTAGATGCGATAGGGGGAACTAACTGACATAGTTTCAAGATTGAATCCAGCGGGAAATTCAGCAGCGAAGCTCGAAGGCTGTATGGCTTTGCAAGAAAGATACCCTAGTTGGACACGTTATAAACTTCACACTCAGCGCAGGAAGTGATTGCTTCATATGTTATATGTATCGATGAAATAAAACCCTCGAAACAAAGCTTACAGACACTTTCAAAATCATCATTCGCTGCAGTTTTGGAATTCTATGTTCAAAATAAGACACCATCAAGTACTTCCCAAATGGTGACCCTCACACGTCCGTCAAGAAGTTGACAGCTCTGAAAGCTATCTACGTGTTTAAGTCCTGCAGACCAGTACAAAGGTCTGCTTGCAGTTCACTTTCCTCTCGCCATATTCAAGGTTACGACTTGTGAGAACACTAGTTGAAAATTTCAATGTGTCACGAACCTTGGCCATTCTAACTGTTTGAACACCCGACTATCTTTCTTACTTTCTCATTTGAACCCCTCTTTCCCTGTGAGAATCTGTATTTAATCTCTATTTCCTTCCTTGTTTGGAAGAAACCAATTACCTTGACAAGCAAGCTTGGAGTACAGAGACAATTACCATCTCTCGTCTCTTCTTTATTATTACCTTGCTCACGCATCGAGAATCTTATATTGACAAGTCTCAGAACTTTATAAAAGCCAGACTACGAAACCTAAATCTTCAAATCAAACCTCATACTCAACAAAAACAATCTACCTGTCTGCATATAAGGGCAGAGAGATCTGTTTGCTAGGTAATCGCCTAATCCTTTAGAGATAGATAGCTTATGTCTCGCGCCCCAACAAACTTACTATCTTCATCCTCTCGTCATTCTTTTCAGCCTAACACGTAAGCTATCCCCAACAAGGTCAACATGTCTGCGAGTGTGCTATCCTTCTTGAGCTCGAAAATGACAACTTAGACTCGACCCAAGACATGCAAGCGTTTTTCTCACCTGTCAGATGATGCTTTGGGCATCCATCAGCAGAAAGGTTGTCTCGTAACATCCAAAAATCATCCGGGAGAGCATATTCAAGATATGTAGTAGATGTAAGGTAGAGATATCTAATGACCGAAGATCATCAACGGCGCCCAGTTCTCGTCACCAACTGTGTTGGACATCGATGTTTGACACACAAGAGCAGACTTCATTTTCGGTTTCAGCAACCAATACATGATATGCGGGTAGGTACTGATGACGTAGTCATCTACTTGGAGATGATTAATCTTGAGGTATTCCATAATATGACTCGCTTTTGGCAAGGTAGTGAGTGGCACTCCAGGTCTACGTGGAAGCCCGGTGCAGGGGTGGAGGCACTCGTTCTGAGCTTGTATCAAATGGGGAGCACTATAGATAAAACACCCTGTAAATTGGCATAAAAGATGACTGGAAAGACGTTTGGCTAGAGGATGAACAAAATTGGGATTGAAATTGGACTTGGGAGGAGACAGAGAAGGGGAACATGACAGAGATCCGACTGCTGACGAGCAATCTAGTTGCTTGGGTATGAAAAGAAATCAATTAGTGCATCAAATTTTATCAGGTTTCTCGCATACGCAATACCCCCTAGAGATTATCAGGACAGAAATAAAATTGACTCAAGAAGCCGGAAACGTTGATGATTATTCTTTTTTTTCTTCTATACTTTCTACCAACTCGTCAATCCACGCTCCCGATCAAACCCACCTCGCAATTGTTTCCCCGGCTTAAGGACTTTTCCTTGTAGAACCGTATAACGAATGATATTCTCGCATTCTTCTGGTCGCACACGCGCCAGCCAAATCCCCTGTGCTGCTCCCTCCTGGTCCTGATTGCCTTCCCCCTCAGCCCGCTTGTACCACTCGAAATCACGTCGACGGTACACGATCACATTCGCCGAGTACTTGTGGCCACCGACGTGACTGATAAAGTAGATGCCCACGCCGCCAGGGCGTGTATCGTCCATGTCTCGATACAGACCTAAAGGCCGGAGGTGACGTTCAAATTCGCGTCGGAGGAGAGGTGCGGACTGTCCGCAGCGGGCATCTCGGGTACGCTGGGAGCAGAGAAGGATGACGGCGGCGTGAGGGCATGGATGAGAGCGAAGAGTGGTTGAGATGGAGGTGCTGGCTGGGTGTGGTGGCTGTTGCTGGCTTTGGTCTGCCTCGCTGGAGTTATCTGGGGATGGTGAGGGTGGTGGTGCGCCGAGCGGTGTGGTTGTTGTCAAGGACTTGTTCACGAAGTTTTCGATCAGGTCTGGGACCAGTTGTGGGGTGACTTGTTCCACGACGGTGAAACTCGGGAGGAGGAGCACATTGGTGGGCTGTTTGCCTGTTTCATGCATGTGATATTCGTCGGGAACCGGCATATTGGATGCTGACAGCTTCAGGCTCTGCGAGACCAAAGAGAAAAAAAAAAGATGGAGGTATCAGTGGCAAGTCTCTTCATTACTACTGACCAGTGAGAGAAAGAGAGAAAGGAGAGGAATGGCTGGATATCAAGATGGACACGAAAAACTGGGTGCTTGCGACGAGGAAAGATTCAGGACGGCATTACCCCATTGCTTGGTTGAACTCCTCCCTTCTCGATCGCCTCCATGACACTACCGGTCTCATCGGCGACATCGCGCACCCAGTCTGATTTGCCAGTGGCAACCAGCAAGTGCGTCGCCCACCCCTTGACATGTCCGTAGAGCTCATCTTCTTGATCGACGTCGAATTTGGCGGGGTATTTGACCGTACAGCTTGCGCAATCGTGCAGACACTCCTCCCCATCGACCGCGGGATCAGGCTTGTCGAAAAGCTTGTCGGACTCGGAAACCGATCGAAACCCTTTCTGCGACAGCGCATTGTCCCCTACTACGTCGGTCTCGGCATCGGTCATCGACGAAGCGAGGGAGACATTGGATGACCCGAAAAGTGAAGAGGCGCCTCGTCGGAAGAGCTCCATAATCTTGTGTCGTAAGGATCGGTGGTGATCTTGGAAGAAGGGTCTGGAATTGGAAAACCCGGAGACTCAGACCAGGACCGAGAGAAGAGTGAAGAGGTTGAGGACCACTCGGGAATTGTCTTTTTCCGCCGTGCTGGGTTTCCCAGCCCAGAAGTAATCAATCTTACGTGGAGCCGACCGCGTGGGCGACTTATCTTATCAATCGTCCTGGAGCTCACGCCAATCAAATCTGGGTAAAGGTCGGGCTCGGAAATGTTTCCGCGTCGGGAAGTGGACGGGCGTCATCTGGGCGAGGTGGAGGATTGACATCACCGGACAAGTCAAGAGTGCAGAACAAAGGCATACTTCCTTCAACGAGGAGGCGCAATTTTAAGCTTTTGCCGTCACTGCGAACGCATGAGATAGAGTCCGCCTCATCTTTAACCGACACACACACTCTCTGTCACCAGGCCCGGGGAATCGCAGGAAAGCAGGCCCGTGCGTATGGAACATTCACATGGAATCGTGTAAACAGTAGATTGTCATGATACCGGAACACACTGTCAACCCTCAAAAGTGGAAGAAATTTGCATCACGGTCGAAATGAGGTTTACTCGGGCATGTGCAATGTCCTCTCGACTTCAATTATGTACAGGTTCGAGAATGCAGCCAGAACTCCCCATGCCATGGGGCTCAATGATTACCTGGGGCGCAAGTTTCCGCAGGTCACGTGTTACGTGCCAAAAGACCCCGGCTGCTCCCATGCTGCGTTGTCAATTGTGCCATTCGTCTCGAGGCTCGGATGGACCAGCAGAGAAAAAGCCACACGGCTTATGATTGAGTCGTCAACATGGAAGAAGCTATCAATCGACTGCATATTTGGTGTCTCAAAACAACATTTCTCCCTCCCAGATGATGAGGATGCCCGCGTCGAAGATCGACAGCCGTTCAGGAACTCAGGCACCATATTGTCACATGATCTCCACTTCCCCGAACCATAGAAAAAAAAAGAAACACAGCCGCGGATGTGCATCAGGGGGTAACAAAAATAAAGGGGAGAAAGACGAGAAAAGTCATGGACGATAGCAAGCTCCCACGGGAATCGCAGGATTTCTACATCCTGGTGACCGGGGCAAATAGGTACAGATCAGCTTACAATCCATGCAGGACGAAAGAATAGCAGGAGGGGGAAAAGAACCACATCAAACTAACTATGAACATTCTCTCCGCAGCGGTCTCGGCTTCTCGATATGCTGTCGTCTCGCCGATGAATTTCTCTCATCCCACCATTACGATGATACCTTGACAATCATCTTCACTACACGAAGCGCTCGCAAAGCCGAGGACACGCGTCGCCGCCTCGAAACCCATCTCCGATCCTCTACGGCGTCGTCTTCGTCCGACGCGGCCCGAATCAAGTTTGTCTCCGAAAGCGTGGACCTGGGCGATCTACCTTCAACACGCGCTCTTTCCCGACGGCTCTGCCAGACATTTCCCAAACTCGATGCGGTGATTCTCAATGCTGGAATTGGCGGCTGGTCGGGGATCAGCTGGCTCAAGGCGATCTGGGGCATCTGTACCGATCTTATTCACCAGGTGACATGGCCATCTTATAAATTGGCGCCCGTAGGGGTTTTGACGTCGCGGCAGACGGAAAAGGAGGAAGAGCCTGCTCTGGGCGCCGTATTCTGCGCCAATGTCTTTGGTCATTACATGCTGGCCCATAATGTGGCACCACTCTTGAAGAAAGCCAACTCCCCCAACGGACCCGGCCGTGTCATTTGGGTGTCTAGTATCGAGGCAACGATCAAAGCCTTCAATATGGACGACATTCAAGGCCTGCAAAGCAAGGTGCCTTATGAGTCCTCCAAGGCGCTGACTGACATCCTGGCCCTCACCGCAGATCTTCCCAGTACTGCCCCGTGGTCCGTGGAGAGCTTCCTCAAGACCTCCGACGAAGAAGATAAGTCGGATCATCCCGCCGCGGACTCCACGCCGGGGATGTATGTCTGCCATCCTGGAATCTGCGCAACATCTATCATTCCCCTTCCTCTTCCCCTAGTCTGGGCCATGGTGGCTGCTTGCTGGCTGGCGCGTATGCTCGGATCTCCCTGGCACACCTTGTCCACGTACCTGGCGGCCTGGTCACCGGTGTTCCTTGCCCTGTCTTCACAGGGCGCCCTCAAGGCGGCTGAATCCCCGTATCGCCATGCGGGCGGAGGTCGAGTCAAATGGGGCTCGTCCACCAACCGTCTCGGTATCGAGGGAGTGAGCAGTACCGAGATCGATGGCTGGGGACATGGTGGTGTTGTGGGTCGCCCCGTGGTCGAGAGTGATCGGCTTCGTCGGAGAAAGCGAGGGGCGGCCGACCTCACCCGAGAAGAAAAAGAAAGGTTTGAGGAGTTGGGTCGCTCGTGTTGGAGGCAGATGGAGGCGCTGCGGATTGAATGGGAGGCAATCCTGGATCGAGCCGAGCAACAGAACTCTTCCGTGTAATTTTGACGAGCGCCTCATGATTCGTACCGCCGGCTCATACTCAGTTGAGCTTTAATTTAATACTATCATCCGCGACGGACTCGAGGAGACTGGTGATCCCGAGTCATGCGCTCACCAATCCTTGTCATCGTCTCAATGAGAATTCTCGTTTCAATCTTGCGACTTTGTACGAAAAGCTTTCAAGAGCACAATCTTCATTCAAGTCGAATATCCTGCCTTGTAAGCACCGTTGCGTGAATCCCTCTCTGACCCCGCATCGAATTATTTACACCAACGGGGCACTGTCCAGTGTCCACACCCATAACCATTAAAAGAAGATAAGGAATTTTTTTTGAGCCCAACGATTTCCAGAAGATGAATCCAGGACCCCCCGAAAAAGAAAAGGAACAATCAAAAAAAAAAAACGCAAGGCGAAGAAGGGGTGTTGAAGAAGAGGAAACGGCAGATAAAAGAAATACCTGCCATGGGAGAATTTGAGAAAAGGTGTGCTTTGACACAAAAGACAGAGGGCAGAGAAAACAGACATGGCCACGAACAAACACATTAGATTATCCGCGCCACTCTGAATGTCTGGTCAGATGGTGAGCTCAATTGCTGCCAAATAGGACATGAAAGAGAATATGGTTGGCAGAGACTGCTTCCGCAACAGCGAGCGCAAATCACGCAGAAAACGACTCCAGATTCCATGCATCAAGACAAAGACGAAAGATAGTTGAACTCAAGACGAAAGAGAGAGAAGAATCGAAAAGAAACGGGAGGGTAGAAGAGGAGGGAGGGCGTGTCGACGTGAAGCTAGGTAAGGGAGGTAGATTACATGATAATCGCAGGAACTAAAGAGTTTCCATCTCGTTAGCTTTCCCGGAATTCTCTGATTTGCTGCGGGCGGGGGGCCGGGGCCTGCTTACCATCGATGTTTTGCTTGATGCTCTTGTGCGGCAAGATTGAGCCACCGTTGACATAGACTTCATCGGCGATGGTCACATCGTCACCCAGGACCGTGACGTTTTCTAGACGAGCCCAGCGGCCAACGGAGCTGTTCCAGCCAACAATGGTGGACTTGATCCACGCGTGATCCTTGATCTTGCTGTTCTCCATCACAACACAGCGCTGGAGACGGACTCCGTCGCCAATGACCACGTTGGGACCAATGACCACATTGGGACCGATTCGGCAGTTGTTTCCGATCTTCGCTGATGGATCAACCATCACGTTACCGCCGTAGACGAACGGTTCCGAATTTGGGGCCAGCTTCTTGGGGTCGCGCTTGGCGAGGGAAGACAGGTACAGGCAGGTACCGGTGAGGAAGTCCTTGGGTTGACCAACATCCATCCAGAAACCCTCGAGGTCAAAGGAATGGAGCTGACCGTCCTTGCAGATGGCGGGGAAGGTTTCTTGCTCAATGGAGGTGGGGCGCAGTTCAATGCGCTTCAAGACGCTGGGGTTCATAATGTAAATACCGGCGTTGATACGGTTGCCAACAAACTCGACGGGCTTTTCGACGAAGCGGTCGATGCGCGAAGGGTGGTTGGGCTTGTGCACGACGACACCGTACTTGGAGGGCTCGTCGACCTTGGTGACGACAATGGTACCCTCCTCGCCGTGAGAGCGGTGGAAGTCGGCAAGGGCCTTGAAGGGGTAGTCGCAAATCACATCGGAGTTCAGCACAAAGAACGGTGTATCATCCTTGCCCAGGATCTTCTCGGCGAGCTTCAAGGGACCGGCCGTGCCCAAGGGTTCCGACTCGACTGAGAACTCGATGTTGACGCCATATTGTTCCTCGTACTTCTTCAATGCGGAGACCATCACATCAGGGCGATAGTTGACAGCCAGGACAATGTCCGTCACACCAGCAGCAGCCAAACTCTCTACTTGGTGCAGAATCATAGGCCGGTTGCCAAATTCGACCAAGGGTTTGGGCAGAGTGAGGGTCTAATGAGTGAGGGAGAAGCAGTCCTTGTTAGCCGTCGTGATCCAGCAAAGGGATTCTGGAGGCATCTGTCCGAGCAGGGGGCTGCACGGAAGAGCTCCACGAAATTGTCCTCGTGCCAATTCATCTTACCAGAGGGCGCAGACGGGTGCCGAAGCCACCGACGAGAATGAGAGCTTGGGCCGACAGTCAGCATGCATCAGGATGGCGACAGGGTGCGCAAACGAGCGCTGCACGGGAACGGGTTCTCCTTTTTGTCGCGTACCTTTCATGATGGGAAGTGGGAGGTGGGGGGTGGGGGGAGAGAGTATTAAACAGGAGATGACAAGAGCGTGGGAGGGATGATGGCAATGGACGATGTTCAACACCAAAAGAGAGGAGCTGGTGAAGTCCCGGGAGGAAAAGAAAGCTAGAGAGGATGAGAAGTGATTCAATCACCTCGAGAGAACAGAGATCGAGACTGGGACTCTGGAGGATCCGTCGTATTTGATTAAAGGAACAGCTGGCTGAATTGGGAGGGGGGCTGTCCCTGGATTTTTATTGGGGACGGGCAGAAAAGGGTGGGGCACGTGAGTGGTCCGGGTGATTCGCGGCCAGGCCCACGACGGGGGGCACGTTTGCGGCAAAGCATCCGGAAAGACCAGAAAGGGCTCAAGAAGAAAAAAAAGGGGGGGGAGGAGATGATGGACTTGGACTGGATTGTCAGGTTTGAAGACTACTAGCCTACTGGAGTAAGCCTACCGGTACAATTGACTGGCAAGAATCTTGAAAATGCGCACAGTCTATGTCCATGATGCCTGGACTGACAATGCCACTCTGATGGTATGACTATGCGTGTGCGCTACTCTGAAGTCCGAAATTGAAAAGGGTTCACTATATGAAATTTGGTCAAAAGTCCTGAATTAGTCTGGAGGAGAGAGAGAGGAGGGTTGTCACAATGGATTTCATAGATCAATGATGCCTGAACCAGCTCGCGAGGCAGCGGTTGTTCGCGGCTCTATTATTATCTGTCCAGGATTCGAATTCCGTTTAGAGAGACTGACGGGTCTTCTCCACGCTCTCGGAAAGTCGCCTGTACAGTATGGCCCGACAGGCCAGCTTGTGATCTGCTAGCATTTTCGGAGCAAGATTCCATGGCATAGGAGAAAGCGTGACCATCCTTGATCAGGAAGACAAATGAGATACTTTTTGTCCCAGCGCACTCCGTCGAGAATGTCAACAGGGACATCAAAGGTCAGATGCAGCGCAATTGGCCTCTGGCATTGGGCAAGCCGCAATATCCAGCCAGGCTCCTCGAGCCAATGACCGGTCCAAGTGCCTCCAGTGCTGCTGCTCATCGATTGGACCGGGACCACCGAACGCAGTTCCGCGCGAGCCAAAAGGACCCCCGTGCTGGATGCGCTGCCTGAGAAGCTTCGGTCGGGGTTGATGGGTCAGGCGATGTCGCCCCTCCCGTCTAACCCCTGAAGGTGGCGGACCCCCGCTGAGAGCAGAACTGGGAGCAGAACTGTAAGCAGATACGTTGGACATTGTTGGTTCAGTGGACCGACGACCACTACCGGCACTCGCAATCCCAGGACAGGAGTGATCGCGTTGACGGAAGTGCCATTCTCCAGCGCATGGAAGGTAGGCACACCATCCACTTTATTGACCATAGAGTGCGCGGGAGACTAAAGCATGGGGGAAAGGATATACCAAACACATTTTTCCTGTGGATGGCGAGATGACCCAACCTCTGACGAGGGTGGTATGACAACACACTTCTCAATCCGTTCTATCCTCTGATCCGACTTTATTCCGATGAGAATAAATAAAATACCAAAAAGAATCAAATTTCATCATAGTATTGCCCGACGATCTACACGGCCAACTAGTAGATAAAGGATCTCTCAAATGTGGCTCTGCATTGTTCCGATTCTCAGCTCAAAGGCTGAATATAGTCTTCATAGCAGACGAGGAGTATGGTCTATTTGGACCAACGCCCGCAGCTTCTTTGAGCCGACGTTGACTCGTTTCCTCCCCATCGTGGTTACTGCGTGTCTGGGGGCAGCCGCGAAGGGCCACGTTGGATCTGAGACATTCCGGAGGGCTCACCGCCTACGGAATCCGGCTCACCCACAAACTGGCGGACCCAGCGACGCACTCGGATCGCTTTGCGGAGGAGGCGATCGGCGTGGCCATGATGAGAAGCGTCCCGTTGCGATAGGAATTGATCCTCGGTCACGATGCCTGCCATATCCGTCGCATCGACAGGTCGTCGAGCCAGCAGATCCACTCGGGTCATTCCACCTCGTAGACTTTGCCCGTAAACCTGCTGTCGGAAAGACCCCAACCCAACGTTGCGCAGCAGAAGGATGTCTCGCGGACGAAGCTCAGCCAGTGATTGATGAAGCTGATTTCCCGGCAGACTTCTGCAAGCCGCCGGAGTCGTGACGGTAAGCCAAAAATTGACGCCAAATCCTGCCCGAGTCTCGTCCCCCACAATCACCTCGACAATGTCCATCTCGGTCTTATAACGTTGTGTGACCACGCGACGAGGGGGGTGGATTGCAATCACTCCTACCACAAGGTTCACGGTCATGGTTTGGGGCATGATCGATTGCAGATAATTTGCCGTAGGAACATTGTTTAAATCACGAATCTCGCCCACAATCGGCAGTGAAGAGGGATAGTCTTTTGCCTTGTTGGAGTCTGGAACTCCTGAAACTGAACCATCCTCGTCAAACTCTCGCAAATGCTCGCTTTCCTGGGTCGACTCTTCATCTTCACCTTGCTGAGAGACTGAGAGCCCGGACGTCTCATGTGCAACGAACGAGTGGTCGTAGAATTCAGAAAGGATCGAGTCGTCCTTTGGTGAGCCCTTCTCCACCTGAACGAGCTGACATGTGTTTAAAAATCTAGGATCCACGGGCTCAAGACAGTTGTCAAGGTTGCCAATGGGTATATCCTGCGCACGAGGCTCTTGAAGAAGCCTCCATCTTGCTCGCTGCCCGCTTTCTCCAAGGTCTGCTTTGCCATTGTGTCTGGCTTCTCCAGCGCCAAACGGAGGAATGGGATCGCTGAGCAGTGTGTCGTGATCCCAATCCAGATCACTAGATATTGGTGCACCCACCAGGTAAATAGTCTTCATGATTGCAGCGGTGTGATCATGAGCAAGCAGGTGCACTGAGCATTTACCTGAGACCTAATCTCCCTCGGTCTATCTCTGGCCTCCGTTCCTCGTTGCAATATGCGGCTTGATCAGTAGATCCACAGATAAATCTCACTTGTTCAATGGCGCCTTTACATCAATGTGAGAGGTGATGATGAATGCCTCGAAGACTGTACTGCAGATTTCACACAAGAGGTCAAAGTCGTCTACTGCTAAGGGAGAAACATCAGGGACCTAGACCGGAGCAACTTAAGACGCCTGGCCGGGACTCAACCATGGGATGGACAAGTGTGAAGCAGACCACACCCCTCATTCATGTTGACGGCCGTCTCGCCACTTTGGAGAGAAGTGAAGAGTTCACTACTCATAGGGTTGAAATCTACTTGGGGGTACCCAATATTTATGCCATGGTATGACCGATGGGAGAATTCACCTAAGGGCAAACATGGTAACACTATCTTAGCACTAATGACTTCACTTCACCAGTCTCCACAGTCCGCACTCACGTGCAGTTTGTGTCAATGCAATGACCCTGACCGATCGCTCTCTTCCATCGAGCGGGATCGATCACACGTGACCTTGTGATTAGTCAAACGGACACGAATCGGGTGGCGACCGATGCTCGCCGCAACCCCGGCGGAGCAAAAGCCATCATCACAGGTCATCACCCCCCAGTCGACGTCCTCGCAGCTGGCTATGGAAATCGCCTTTTAGCAGAAGTGAATTTTTTTTTTATTTCAACCAAAGTCGAGGCTCCCCTTGTCTGATCGTGAGAGGCGTTCGTTTCTTTCTTGTTCGCGGCCAAGCGCCGTTGCACACGGACTACCATGGCGTTCCAGGCTTCGATCCCCCGGCCAGTATGTCATAGCCTTTGTCTCCCCCATGTTGAAACCCATCGCTAATCGCTGTGCTCATTATTTCAGAATGTGGCCGCATTGACATCAGACCTTTGGCCCTCAATGTCGACTGTGATCGCTTCCCCCCTCAAGAAATCTGCCTCGGCGCCGATGACGATGGCCCGGATGCGCAACATCCGGCAACAATCCACCGTTGCTGGAAAAGCCTACGCGGTATGTTTCATCTTTCACTGTGGACTCTGATGAAGCGTGAGCAATCTGGCGTGCCCATTTCTTCAAAGACGCGTCATCACTCCGCTACCACGACATTGTCCCATTACAGTCGTATGGCTGACATCTTACATTAGCATGCACCTCGTTCAACCTCGTCGCTCTACTATGAAAGTAGGTCTCAGTCACTGGATTCAATGATGAATACCACTCAACTTACGCGCTTTGCAATAGGAAACTCGCTCTGGTCTACGCCTAAGGCATCCGTTGCCCCCGTCGTTTCGGCTTCTGCAGCCCGGTTGTTGTCCACATGGGCTCCTCGTCGCCCCAATACAGTCTCTGGACCTTCCCAGCTCCAGCAACAGCGATTCTTGTTTGGTGGTCCCTCGCAGAATATGTTGGCTCAAAAGGAAAAGACTGCGAACAACAACCCGGGTAGTGCGACTGCGCAGAACAGCTTCTATCAGGCTCTTCTCCGAGCGAACATGCCCGCTTTCATCATTGAACGGTACCGCAGTGGCCAATTCGCCAGTAATGCTGCATCCGAAGCCATCTACGCCAAGGCGTTAGAGCGCGCTGGCGAATCGGGTGCGCTGGCAGGTCAGGGCCAGACTCTCAACACGGATCAGCTTCAAGCTATTGGTCAAGCTGTCGCTGCTCGATCTCACGGTGGTCAAATTGGTATGGCGAACAAGCCCAACGGTACTGGTGCAAAGGAGGCTCCCCTCTATGTTGTAGTGGAGGAGTCCCTGGGTAATACTGTCTTCCGCTGGGTCAAGTTTCTTCTCATCTTTGGTTTCTTCACTTATCTGTCACTTGTCCTGGTCACCATCTTGGTTGAAACGACCGGTGTTTTGAAAAACATCCGCGGTCAACAGAACAACGAAGCCCAACCCGAAAAGCAAACTGTGCGTTTCAGTGACGTTCACGGCTGCGATGAGGCCAAGGATGAATTACAGGAGCTGGTCGAATTTTTGCTCAACCCGGAACGCTTCTCCTCGCTCGGTGGAAAACTTCCCAAGGGTGTCCTCTTGGTTGGTCCTCCCGGTACTGGTAAGACTCTTTTGGCCCGTGCCGTGGCTGGCGAGGCCGGAGTCCCGTTCTTTTACATGTCTGGCTCCGAGTTCGATGAAGTCTATGTCGGCGTTGGCGCCAAACGAGTTCGTGATCTGTTTACGCAAGCCCGCAGCAAGTCTCCGGCCATCATCTTCATCGACGAACTGGACGCCATAGGTGCCAAGCGAAATGAGCGTGATGCTGCCTACGTCAAGCAAACGCTCAACCAGCTTTTGACCGAACTCGATGGTTTCTCTCAAACGAGTGGCGTCATTATTATCGGTGCGACAAATTACCCGCAATTGCTCGACAAGGCATTGACTCGACCTGGTCGTTTCGATCGCAAGGTCGTCGTTGGTCTTCCGGATGTTCGTGGACGCATGGATATCCTGCGTCATCACATGAAGAGTGTTCAGATCAGTACCGATGTGGACGTCGGTGTCATTGCCCGTGGTACCCCTGGCTTCTCCGGTGCTGACCTGGAGAACCTGGTCAATCAGGCTGCAATTCATGCTAGCCGCGACCGTAAGCCCAAGGTCGGTCCTCTGGACTTTGACTGGGCCAAGGACAAGATCATGATGGGTGCCGAGGCTCGCAGCCGGATCATCCAGGACAAAGATAAGCTTTTGACCGCTTACCATGAGGCTGGTCATGCGCTGGTTGCCTACTTCTCACGCTCCGCCACCCCCTTGTACAAGATTACCATCGTTCCCCGCGGCATGGCCCTGGGTATCACACACTTCCTGCCCGAAATGGACACTGTCTCTCGCAACTACACCGAGTATCTTTCCGATATTGACGTGGCTATGGGCGGCAAGGCTGCCGAGGAACTGATCTTCGGGGCGGAAAATGTCACCAGCGGTATTTCAGCGGTACGTCCTCTTTGCCTTTTCTTTTCGTGAATGTTGCATGATGCTAACTGACAACATTACAGGATATCCAACAAGCCACCGAGACAGCCTTCACATTGGTCACCCGATTTGGTTATTCCAAGAAGCTTGGAAATGTGGACTTGTCCACCAACTACGACAGTCTTTCTTCAGAAACGAAGCAGGAGATTGAGGCGGAAGTGCGACGCCTCGTAGAGGAAGCCCGTGCGCGCGCTACCAAGATCCTGACGGAGAAGAGAGAGCAGCTCGAGATCCTTTCCAAGGCCTTGATCGAATATGAGACTTTGACCAAGGAAGAAATGGAACAGGTGCTTCGGGGCGAGAAATTGGACAAGATGTCGATTGCGCCAGATACACCAATCAGAGTCCCCGACGCTCTGCAGGCTGCTGGATTCAACGCCAACACGGCTGGCGATGTCCCTCCCACCGCCACAGAGTAGACTCCTACATAGGGCGCGAATTTTCTCCCTCTTTTTTTTCATTTCTCTCCCCATGTCTTGTGCAATTATCCCCAGCGTCTTTTTTGAGATGATTGCTCTTATCTCCCCTCTCCTTGTGCCCCGCTTCATGTATCTCCTTACTTTTTTTTTTCTTTTCCTTTTTCCCTTTTTTTACTCCCTTCCACCTCAAATCCGCCTCGTAGCTTAGCCACCCTGTACTATCTTTGTTATGCATCCCCGGTCCATATGGGCGTCGATATTGACAATACTTCATTCATACCTATTGCTCTAGAATCATATTCTTCTTCTTTCCCCATACACGTTTGTAATTTCGACGTGCACCACCAGCTCAACTTGATAAAGGCGGCTCGATTCATCAATCGCATTAATACTATGTTTCCCATCAAGTGATAACCCGGTACTGGTCTAATTCCTGATTCTTTGCCAATCTATTGGATCATACTTTTAATTTCATAAAAACCAACCCGGGTGGGACTTCAAACACTACCGGGCCAAGGAAGGTCACCTCAGGGAAGTTGTCGAGGAAACGGAAGAAACTACCAAGTTGGAAACAGATGGGGTTGACACTCGATTGTGTCAACTAGCTGGAACATTCTACTTCAGATGGTCGAGTGCGGCCAGAAAAGATGGATTTTGGAATTTTTTTTTTGTTCCAATTGTCAATGAATCTATCCAGTCACGCTGCTATGTACACACATTCACACATACACCAAAAAGGGAAGATCATCAACCCTTTTTTCCCCCAGCCCAACATCAAAGCGTCGGCAGGTATACCAAAAAAGAAGAAATTGCATCAAGCAAATCAAAGGATGCAGTGGAACCAAATAATCAAGGGGAAAACAACATCAACAGAAAAAACAACACAACCATTCCCCATTGAAGATTTCGTGGCTCATAAGAAAGAAACACAACCACTCATCACGGTCATGAAACAAGCGATCGATATCACGGCGATCGATGGTGAGATCAGTCAGATAGGGTGGACACAAATTGAGGTCTCCTGACAGGTGGAAGTATTCAAGGAGGCGTATGTATTAAGAATCAGGCGTCCCACGCGCGCCCCGAGGAACACCCACAAAGTGGGGATATGCAATGCCGTAGAAAGAGAGGGGAAAGAGACGGGAATAGAAAAGAGGCGTGAATGAAGTGAGTCAGAAGGCGTGGGCCGATATGGTTGCTTGTCGGCCAATTTCTAGTCTCTCTGGGGCCGGTTGAACGCTTCAAAAAAGAAAGGGGGCGAAGGGGTTTGCAAGAGAACATATCCTACAGCTTGAAATTTTTCAACCCAGGTGAATGGCGAGCACAGTCCTGCTGGAAAGGGCAAGACGTGAAAATGGGAGAAAAAAAAAGATGCAAGCTCGGGACCGATGGCTTCATTTTTATTCGACGTCATCGTCCAAGGCGGCAGTGTCTCTCATCCAGCCGCGAGACATTTCAACGGCCTTGGACCACCGTTTGTACATGCGGGCACTTTCCTTGACCGTGATTTGCGGCTCAAAAGTGGCCCGATTGGCCCGGTTCATGTGCTTGAGGTCTGAAAAGTCCTTCCAGACACCAATGGCAAAGGCAGCAGCGATGGCCGCACCAAGAGCCGTCGTCTCATGCATCGCAGGTCGTTCGACGGGAATCTGAATGATGTCGGCTTGGGTCTGGAGTCGTGTCAAACATGGGGGATCAGCAATCAAGTCAGAAACAAAAAAAAAACGAAGGGGGAGTCTGCGAGAAATTTCAAACGGGCGTGCCGCTGGAACGAATCTTACCTGCATACAAATGTCGGAATTACTCATGCCACCATCGACCGCCAATTCAGTCAGCTTCTTGCCACTGTCCATTTCCATCGCATCGAGGATGGCCTTGGTCTGGAAACAGGCGGCTTCCATGGTCGCACGGGCAATGTGACCGCGCTGTGTGTGATGAGTGATGCCCCCTGGTGCATTTCAGAGCGTCAGCGCTTTGGTCGGCTTGATCAAGGGGAGGGGAAAAGGGGGAGGGCAGATTTCTTACAGATTGTTCCTTGAGCATCGTCAATCCAGTATGGAGCAAACAGACCACTGAACGCGGTGACAAAGACACAGCCACCGCTGTCGGGGACGGTGGCGGCCAGATCACTGACCTTGCGGGAGTCGCGGAAGAAGCCCATGTTGTTCATGAGGAAGGAGACACCGCTTCCGGCGACGGCCACACTGCCTTCCAGTGCATATACAGGCTTCCGGTCGCGACCGAGTTGGAAGCCCACGGTGCCCAGCAGACCGTGCTTGGAGATGACCGGCTTGTCACCCACGTTGTAGAGGAGGAAGCAGCCGGTGCCATAGGTGTTCTTGGCCGAGCCGGGGGTGAAGGCGCAGTGGCCGACGAGGGCGGCAGCCTGGTCACCCAGGCAGCTGGTGATCGGAGTTCCTTCCAGCGGACCCTCGTAGATCTCGCCGAAGCCTTCGCGATCGGCCGAGGGCAGAATTTCGGGGAGACGGATCTTGGTGCGATCAATGTCAAAGAATTTGAGCAGGCGGTCGTCGTATTGCAAGGTCTCGAGGTTCATAAACATGGTTCGTGAAGCGTTGGTCACGTCGGTGACCAGCCGCTTGTTCCGAGGTCCCCCGTTGAGGTTGTAGATGAGCCAGGAGTCGACCGTTCCAAAGGCGGCACGACCCTCATCATACGCCACCCGGACGTCGTGCAGATTGTCCAGCATCCAGCGCAACGTCACCGAGGAGGGGTAGGTCGAGAGGGGCAGACCGCAGATGTTGACCAAATCATCGGCGCCGGGCTTTTCTTTCAATTCTCGCACGAGATTCACCGTCCGCGTGTCGGTCCAGGTGATGGCATTGTGGAGAGGCTCGCCCGTCTCCCAGTCCCAGACCAGGGCGGTCTCTCGCTGACTTGTGATGCCGATCGCTTCGATGTCGGATCGAGAGTGACCCAGGGCCAAGAACGACTTCATCGCCTCCTCGATGCAAATATACACCGATTCAACCAATTCATACGGGTCCTGTTCGTGCCATCTAGTGGAGAGAGACAAAAGGGATCATCGTGTTAACTTGGAACAGGCACAAGAGGGGTTCTCGTGTGTCAAAAAGGTGCCCATTTTCATCTGGTTGGAGTTTTGGGGGGGGTAAATGGGTATCCTGAATGTCGTTTGTATGCACACACAGCCGACCCGGAGCAGAGAGCCAAGCAAGAGGGGGAAAGAAGGGGGTGAGGAGGAGGAGACATTGTGCACCTCCACGTCGGGAACGAACGAGGAAATGGGGGCTGCGGGGGTGATGGGGGAGGGACTTACCCTGGATGTTCGTGGATTTGACGGAATTCCGTTTGATATTTGGCGATTGGAACGCCTGTGCAGTCGAAGATGATGAAGCGGGTACTCGTTGTGCCCTGATCAATTGTGCCGATGAAACGCTCTTTTAAATCGGAGGGATGGTGTTCTTCATCCTGCAGTAGAGCGCGGTCCCCATCGTCCGTCTGGTGTGGGCGCACGTCGACCTCGAATTCAACGTCGGTGGGGGGCTCCGAGTCCCCATCCACGCTGTTCTCATCTAAATCGAAAGGATTGCGCATGATGATCTGACCACGAGTCTGGATGTGGCGCGGAGGTATAGTTCTAGGAAGCGAGGTAGGCGGGGCTCAAAGGGGGATAGGGTCGGGGAGCGCAAAAGCAAGAGACTCGAGAGGAAGGAGGAAGAAGGGGACAAGGTTTGCAACACGATGACCAGACAAGAGGAGAGAGGAAGTGCAAGAGTGGGAGAGGAGAGAGGGTGAGAGAGACGGCGCGTTCCCGTCCAGAAAAAGAACTTCCGTTGGTCGGGCGGAGGGCCGAGGGGGGGGGGCAAAAGGCTGTGAGCGCGGGCAGGTTCAAAAAAAATGTGGGGGAGCCCAAGAAAAATCGAGGAAAGTATGACGATAGGTCGTGGATAAAGGGACCGGGTTGGCTCTGACTGGATTATGGATCTGGACCCGCGGGGGGAGAAAGAGAGAGAGAGAGAGAGGAGAGAGGAGAGAAGCTATGCAAACTGGTCGGCACAAGGCCAGTTGCGCGTCACAAATACCGTCTGATTGAAATCAGAAGACCACCTTTTGAATTGAATAGACCGTGGACACCTGAAGAGTCCAGGAGGATTGTTCTTGCTTTCGTGGTCGGTGAAGTTGAGGGGGATTCCGGGGGGATCGGTGACTGGTCGTTCTCCGGCCCTGGACGGTTTCGGTGGGCCGGGCAAAGCAACGGCGCACTGGGGGGACACCTGGCGGGTTTGACGACAGAATAGGCAGAGGATGGATGGTTCCTATCCAACGGGGTCCAGGATTCTACACTGGGTATACACTATACCGGAGCACCGTCGATCGAAGTATACAGTCGATCGTCCCTCTAGCGTACACGGGTCGACCAGTATACTAGACGACTCGCCAAAGTACGAGGTGCCAAGGGGGTCAAGTACGACCAGAGTGTACCCAGCAGGACGACTGGACCGAGTCGGGGGCAGAGAATTGGAGACGGTGACACTCGTTCACAGAGGCAGTCCCAGCAACGAGGACCAGCCCGAGGGTCCGGTTCCGCCTGCTCTGATGCTGGCGGAGGCCTGGAAAAGTGGAGAGTGACGTACGAGGGGGGCGAGACGGGGCACGGCTGCCAACCAGGTCGCCGAGCAGAACACAACTCGCAACTTCAAGGCACGACCAACGTAACGGGCAGTCGGAGTGGGTGACGGATGATGAGAAGGGACGCTCACGAGGGTAGCGGTGACCGGAAAGGATGGCAGAACAGCACTGGACACCAAGCAATCTCTCTCAAGAAGGAGAGACTTGATCCAAGAGAATCAAGAGGAATGCGAAATGGATGGTGGAATCAAAACAAGAAATCAGACTCCACGGTCATTCATACGGGAGGGGATCAAATTCCGAGTCCCAAAAAAAAATAAAAAAGAGACGTGCTGCCCTTGAACGGTCCGCGTGCACCAGGGAAGATGGCTCTCCTTTTATCCAAGCAGGTGGGCCAGGATGAATGATCATCAGAAGAAGCCGACCAGATTACAAGGGGGGGGATTTACTCTCAAGATGCCAATCTTCAAAGTTCTTGGGGCGTTCGCTTGAGTTGCTTCATTTGGGAGATGGGTATGGGGACTCTCGTGGGGGATCTAAACCCTTGCGCAGGATCGTGACACCGTGACTACGACTGACTTTGACTGGATGTTCAGGGGGAAATCTCCTACTTTGGAGAATCTCTCCAGTCTCCACGGGGGTGCGAGGCCGGGTTCTTCTCTGCCGAATGAAGTGGAAAGGACGAAAGATGGAAGAACACTCCATTAGAGTCAGCCCAAGTATCCAACAGGGCCAGAACCGCCAATTCTAGAAGGAGTCCCGGGAGTAGAGTCACTAGTCCGCACGGGAGTTGTGGCTGCGGGACTGATACTTGCAGCACGAGTGGGGAGGGTAAAACAAAAAAGAACGTAAATATGGTTGTTGAAAAAGAGGAATCAAATTTGTTGATGGGAGTGGAAAGGGCCATATTCGAATATGTTAGTCTCTTTTGGCCTCAGCCAAGAGTGCATGTGCTTTTTGATTTTCTTGATCATGTTGATCTGGAGATCTTCGACACTGAAAAGAAACAATCCAGGGCCGCTGAGCATAAGGCGGCAGTACTAAGTACCTGAGTAGTACCCCCACGGTGTACACACTACTCCAGATGGACAGGGACCAGTCATGTCTCGCCCTACAGAGGCTTGCAACTCATCGGCTTATTCTTTCTGCCGTGATTCCAGCCGCCTCCTGGGGACCGAGACTTGTACCTGCATCTTCGACAGGCTCGAATGAAAGGATGTTATAGACACCTGGTATCCATCTCATTGGGGGAGGCTTTCCCTTCCGCTTCGATTGAACATCTTGAATATGATCCCCCCTCTGATTCATGCTTACCTCCCTGGTTCTATAGATAGCCCGGAAGCCATGGCCCGTCATCCGGTCATGGTTAGGCTCAACTTCTTAAATTCAACCGGAGCCCACTCAGCGCAAGCGCCCAGCCCCATCGATCGAGGGGCACATGACCCCCTTCAATTTTTCCTTTCACCCCCCCCCCCACCATCCCCACGTTCTAGATTCTCTGCCAGAGTCCGCACCCCTGGCCGTCAGCATAATCAATAATGCTGATAATGGGCATTATTTGGAAATTCTTCCTTGGAGGAACTTTAAAGCTAACCTAGATCATGAGAATGCTTGCGACGCCATGCAGTAGTGTGCTTCATTACATTTCCTGCCTGGTACCGACCGGTGGACGGGAGCTTCCAGACAATCCATGATTCCTCATTCATGGAAAAAATAGCAACTCGAGGCCGGAAAAATTATCGCCATCCAACCTTTGAATCGAGGGGTCCGTCGAGGAGAAAAAAATCAGCGTCGGTATGAACGTGTCTGGGGGATTTGATTCCAGATTGTCTCTTGTTGAGGGTAGGCTTGTTGAACCGGGAGTAAATGTACAAACTCTTGTGAGCGGGTCCAATCCTTTACGGCTCGCTTCTATGGGCTCACGACTCGTCCAGGCCATGGCCCAGAGACTCCTTACACAGTAGCGTCTTGTGTCACATCACAATGGATGTGCACTGTACTGTAGTTGTGCATGCCGGGGTATGTTCCAATCTGCAGACGGTAAAATTGACGGACAATCTTCCCCCCGGGGAGAGCAAAGCCGAGTTTCATACGGGCGTACATCGACTTCTACTCGACGAGGACGGGACTGGCCGACCGTTATTCGGCAACGGAGAAAAGATGCCCGTCTGGACAGCAGTTGGTCTAGAGTGCCAGGGAAAAGAAGAAAAGAAGACCTTTCCTGACGATACCACGCCGACAGCCAGCTTATCTGGAGATTATCATAACTTGACTAGGTCAGATTCTCTTGATTGCATCGGGACACACATGCTGAACCTCCCATTCTCCAACTCGGCCAAGTCACCACACCAGACATCGGCTTGCCCGGTTCAGAGGACAGGGATTGGAACGGTAACCACGACACTCGAATCAATGAGTATCTGTCAAAATCATCTTTGACCGCTCTCTCAAGATGTGCATGCTCTACAGTATGCGCAGGGAGGACTGAGCACAACCCTCTCCTTCCGCGGACAGAGTGGAGGAGGGTCTGGGCGGTTCGGGCAGTAGTATCTCGCCCATGAAGTTCATAATCTATGGGAGCCCGGGCCGTAGTACAGTATTGCCGCTCAGAATCATGAGGATTGCCGAGTCATGTTGCGTGTCACCTGGTAGTGGATCTGGAAAGATAACCCGTAGATCGGACCCCCTTAGCCTGGGAAGGAACAAGGTCATGTGCAGTAGGCGATCACGCGCAACGCAGAGATTTTCTCTTTTTATTATTCTTTTTCTATTTTAATGGATCCGCATCACGGAATTGTCAAGCAAATCTATTGATATTTGATATGGCCGATCTGTGGGACCCTTTGCTGGGCCCGCAGGTTCAAACACGCATGCTTCCCGGCTCACATGCCTTCCATGAGAGGGGCACGTCACTATGTCGACTGGGCCCTACTACCGTACTGAGCGATTGCTATACAACGAAGTCGTGGTGAATCACTAACAATACCGGCACCGTGGAAAAAGCTGTATTCGATGATCAAAATGCCGCCCAAGCTGCGAGAGGGCCGAGTTGGAAAATGAGTACTGTCGAAGAACAAAAGGTCCCGAGTGATCACATGTCACTGTGAATTGCATGCGGCGGAGATGCAGCCAGGCCTCGCTCCCCCCCCCTCCTTGGCGGGCCCTCCAGCTTGGCAGTGCGGTGCCGATTCCACACTTTGGAACGTGCGGTTTGTGCGGGTACGCTTGATGGGAAAGCTGACTCCTCCACTCCCGCCCCTCGCTTCACCTTCCATGTCTGGCTCCTCGACCGGTTCTCAGGAGGACGGGACCGTCCGTGCTGGATGCTCCCCCCGGATGATCAGTCGTCGCTTAACCTTGGCTGTGAGGCTGCGGTCCGTGGTAAAGGGGAAAAAAAAAGAAAAGAAAAAGTGCGTCAAGCACTGCCGTCTGGTATCTGTACATGGCAGTTGCTACATTTTGTATGATCACGGGTGTACTTTGTACTTTTCCTATTTTTTGTGACCAAGAAACTTGATTCTTTCCTACTTTGATGATGCTTGAATTACCCGCGCCCTTGATCTTGATGACTTGAAGCAATTGGATCACAGCATCGTGATTGGCAAGGAATTGTCAGACCTCGCACGGGACATGAAAATGTTGGTATACCAGCATATCTCTGTTGGCTCGAAGACCGATGTCTTTCTCGTGCAGGCCACGAGGGAGAGAGACCACTTCTCTGATACATGACCTCGGATGCAAAGAAAAAAAAAGTGGGAGAACGAAGATGATGACAACGACCACGATCTCTCACACTGAGACGCAAGACTGCTTTCGTCGTCTGAATTGAAGTTCAACTTTGACAGACCCGCGTCTAGGTGGATCCTCGAGGGAAAGAGAGAAACCTTGACCCGACGCTCTCAAGGAACATCCATGGATCTCCCCGGGCTATGAACTGGTCAGAGCAGGTCCCAACCTACCACGCTCTGAGAGTATGACGAAATCATATCCCCAGGACTCGGCCCGGCAGGTTGGAGTGATAGCTTTCGGGTGACCCGAGTCTCCGAGTAAAAAAAAAAAAAAGAATAAATCTAAAAATTAAATTAGAACCTTATCCCAAATAGAGAAATCTGAAACTGTTCCCATTAGCATGAGATGAACGGACATGTCCCCGGGTACTCGGTCAGACTTGGCAATGAGCCTTTTCTTGTCTGTGACGTATCATCTTTCATATGGAGTATATATCCATTCAAGCCTCGCCCTGGATCGGATTGTCCCCGGGACGAGTATGATAAAAAAATGTACATGAATTCCGGCCCTCTCGGTGTGATCCTTTGCTAAATTCGAGTGTTTCTCTTGCGGAATATCAATCGGACTGAACCATCAGATGGCTCCTAATATCCACGTCAATTGTCTGCTGTTGATGAGGGTAAAGGTATATATCACGGCTAGCTATTTGAAGGTACCTGCTAGGTAGTGGCTGCTTGGTCTTGGGTCCTTCGTAAAGCTGGGCTTGGTGCCAATAAGAAACGGCCGGATTTCCTCCGGCTGGGCTCTCCGTAGTAACTGCACGGAGTGAGGGTAGGAAGGGTCACGGGCCCGTTCAAGTCCAGTCTTTCCCATGCTGGATAGGTATGGAGCTTCCATCCATCTGGCATCTGCCCCAGTGCTTCCACTTCCAAGCATAAAATCCCCACAGTAGCTCTGCACGTGTTTCTACTCCCGAGACGGGATTGATCTCTGCTGTTTCTATATTTGTACTATCCTTCCATCTACCCTCCTTCGTCGCATTTCGGTGCTGCAATTGATCCATTGAAACCCTTTTCCCCCGCCATCGCATCCGTCAATTCTTGCAGATTCCCTCAAGGCTCCATGTTTGAAGTTTACTTTCCGTGAAAGCAATAATATGCCTCCTTGTCCTCATCCATCGGTATCGGGGGAGGGGGGGCCGGATCATTACACGACACCGGGCGCGTATCTCCTTCCATCATGCCATAGCCTGGTACCAGGACTGGAGGGTGTGATCCCATCCAAGTTTAAATAACCTCGAAATACCGAATACCAAATATCGAGTCTGTTTCTTGTCAGCGAGGAGCCTGGCTTCGGCTATGGGAGGGGATAGCTTATCAGGCCCAGGCCTTGCAATTACTCGGGGCGAGCTGGCTTTTGGGAATAGACTCGCGAGTCCTCGCCTCGTGAGTAATTGCAAGGCCTAGACAGAATTGCTATTGAGGTTACTAGCAGCATCACCTTCGCACCGAGAACGCTCCCTCTGGACTTTAGGGCAAACCGTAGCTCATTCTCCATCTTGACCAACTAGTTACATGCTAGATCATGGTACCCGAGTATCTATAAAAATGATTTGTTGTCTGCGTGGATTAATAGACCAGTGGAGCTCACAAAGGTCATAGTAAATGGGTCCGGGGGCGGGGGATACGCTGCGAGGGAGAATGGCCGTTTGAATTCTCCTCCTCGCTTGAGGGCTCACAGGCTATCTATACTCGACTCCTACCTCGTAATGATAGCCAGCGGCGAGATTGATCCATGTTTTCCAATTAGACGTCTACCTCATCCATCGATCACGTCAGGATATTGCAGGGATTCTCTTGGAGAATATACCACCGGGGGAGCAATTTTTCCTTCAGCACCCGGATGACAAGGGTGACCATATTCTGGTTAACGACTCTTTCGACATACTAGGAGTCATAGACTGGGAATAGACTCGGACGGTACGGTTCCTAAGACTGAGGCGTTCTGTTCGCCGTGCATGATGTGGCCGGTAGCCGACTTCTACAACGACTCTAATGAGTCGGCCGCGGATGAATTGCATCTAGCTGCTATTTTCATGGAGAAGGGCTGCGAGGATCTCGCCAATTGCGTCCTCAAAGGTAGGAAGGTTCAGAGATTTCTCTTTGGTCTTGAACTTGAAAGTTTCTCTCTAGATATAGAGACAATTCCGCGTCTGTTCAAGGGACTTCAGCGGGCCTTCGACTTGGAAGATGAGGAGTCTGTGGGAGACTTGGAAGAGTAAGGCCCTCAAGGGATGGGAAGATGATGAGATACTTCTCAAGCTGTTGGCGCGAGAATACTTAGGGAGGAGAAGAATATATAATACACGGATGTATTCTAAACTAATCGTTAGGGGGTCTAAGTCTGTCTATCTTCCCTTCTCTATATATCCATTCCTGTAGGTTATATAACCTAGGGGTCCTAGGCGTAGGTTAGGTGACCTTGAAGTCCTGAGGACTAGATTATTCTCATGGGCAAATTACTATTCTGATGATGAAAGACTGGATACTTCATCTGTTCTTTCTCTACCTCCACGTCAATGGGGATCTTGCCAACCTACAAGCTCGATCAATCCCATTCTGTTTGCACAAATGCAGAATTTTCCAGGGCACGATTATGTTATCTTGTGTATAGGTACGTATGTGCACATCCATCTAGCTTGGTACGGCCCGGGGTAAGCTATTCTCAAGTTAATCTCAGAGCTATGGGTTTCCTACTTTAGATTTAGGTTGAGCTTTGCCTTTAGTGACGGGTAGGTGTTGAAGAGAAGAAGCATACCTGGGTCAAATGAACGGGCAGGCAGGGGAAATTCATCCAGCGGAGAGCACCCAAATTTACGTAGCATTGCTCTCAACGAGGAACGGCGGAAACGAAACTCTGTTGTTTTGAGTTTGAGCAACGGCAGTCTAGGAAATGAAGAGACATTGTAACCTATTCCTGGGCACAGACTCCTCAAGTTGCACCCGTCGACTATTATATGCCGCTCCGGATCAAAGACTGTGGATAACATTGATTCAACGTTGCACTCTAAATACGCAGCAGCCACTTACCCCTTCCACATATACGGGACACTCTGAAAACTTTTCAATTTCAACCTCAGGAGCGAATTACACTGAAGAACAACCTTAATCACAGTGTCCATTCATGTACCTTCTCTCCCGCCATGTTCGAGGATGTGGTAGGGATTTCAGTCTAGGTATTGTATAGCCTCTACCTACTCCGTACCTGGTACCTATCTAGTCTGGAACCAGCTGCACTACATGAAGCTACCCAAGTTACGCATTTGAAAAGCACAAATCATATCCTGAAGGATATCTAGATGAAAAGGATGACAAGAAAACAACTTAGTGTGGTCCCAAAGGGCGCATGCGGGAAGGCATGCGGAACCAACCGTCTATAAATATCGTTGCAAGACAAACCATCCTAACAGATGATTTGGCTTAGACCTTTTGGCCTAATGGACAAACCAGTGAGCAACGGCACGGTGGAGTTCACAAGAATGATTCCAATCTTTTCAGGTTTGGTCGACTGGAGCCCCCCTCCCCTTGTGGAATGGGACTTGTTCGACAACTGATTTTCAGCGAGCCGTTTAGAGGTAAGCGGTGCCCGATACTACGCACTACTGCGAAAGAAGGTATTAGAACTGAGGTGGTCCAATGACGTGGCAAAGGGGCCCGAGATCAAGCGGTGTTAGGCTTGATACAGTAGTTCATGAAGACCCATATCTGATCAAATACGGCTCTGGGCGTTGAACCGAGATTCAACTCCCCTACTGGACCCATTAGGTCTGAATGACGTTATTTTATGCACACACACATACAGCATCAGCACTGATATTCAACAACGACAAAAGAAAATTTCGAGAAAGCTTCGGCCCTGATGCGTTCTGCGTATAATCTACAGGAAATCACGAGGAATGCAAACAAGATAGAACACAGGGCAGATCAGATATTCCAATCGAATCCCAATACAGATAGGGGTGGGTGAATGTGGGATTTGTTTCCCAACTCGGACGGGCTAGTGCTTCTGAATCAAAACCGGCGCACGGTGATGCCCTTACTCGTCAGCGGCGAGCTCACCCTTGCGGCGAGCCTCGGCCTCCTCCTTCTCCTTCTTCTGGAGGAACATCAAGGCGTTGATCTTGTCCTTGATGGTGTGCTCAGAGACAATGTTCTGCTGGATCTGCTCGCGGCCGATGAGAGTGGCGACAATACTGGCGCCAACCACAAAGGTCAGGACGAAGCGGTACATGCCGTACCAGTGAGGGGCACGACCGGTCGCAGCAGCGCGAGCGTCGTTGTAATAGAGGAAAGTGAAGGCCAGGAACTGGCTGATCAAGGCGTACTCCACGGGGAGGAGCAGAGTGGGCCAGGCGACAGCCGGGGCGATGACACCGGCGGCGTAACGGCGGTAGCCGAACTTGCCGCCGTAGCCAGCCCACTCAAGACCCCAATGAACCGCACCGAGGAAAGACAAAATCTATGGCGCGCAGCAAATATCATAGGTAAGCGACATTGTTGTCAAGTTCAATGGCTTACGAAACACGTTTTGCCCAATCAGAAGCGAGGAGAACTTACGACGGCGCCGAAGCCAACCTGGATAGGCTCGAGCATGTGCAGCATCAACTCAGCACTCTGGCCCGAGAAGATCAAGCCCTCACCGAGAGTAGCGGCCCGGTTGATCTCCCAAGAGAGATAGACGGTCTCGAGAGAGGTCACAAGGTAAGGCAGGACACCCGCCATACCGAGCGCCATAGCCTCCTTGGGGACACCCTTCAAGCTGAAGGTCTCACCAATCACTTTCTGTAAAAGACACGCGCATTAGAAATGTCCACGAGATTCCCCCACACCGAGGTTTGAGTTGAAATGGGTGCACATACAGCCTCGGCCTTCATACCGGCCATCATATCAATTTCCTCATCGTCCTGTCTCCGCGCAATAGCCGATGCTTGTTAGCCATTGGACCATTGAAAGCTCCGTACGATTTCTCCATTGATCTAGAGCCCGCTCTGGGTTCTCACCTTGGCCGAGGATGACGCATGGCGAATGAGAGCGGTGGTGACGGGCTTGTGAGCAGCGAGAGCGAAGCTGGGCTTGACAGCCGGACGAACGGCACGGGCAGACGAGGTCAGCTGGGCCTTGAAGATAGGGTTGCCCAAGACGGAGCGAGCCACAGAGGCATTGGAGCCCGAGACAGCCCGGAGCACGGAGCGGGCGGCGGTAGCGCGGTACAGCATGTCGGAGGAAGATACTGCATGTCACATTCAAAGATCAGTCAGGTACGTAGTCTTGCGGGCCAGCAGCAGACCTCGGGTACAGCGATGCGAAAGCGCCGGACCAATTGGAGAAATACTCACCTTTAGCGGTGTTGACTGAGTGGAGATAAGGGTATTCACCCGGGTTTGGACTCGAGAGCGAGGTTGACGAGGCCGTGCGGTTTCGGAACGAAGCAATTCGAGAATATCTCGAAATGAGGTGATCAAAAGGTGAGGTGTGGTTGGCAGGCGAACCACAGCGACCCGAGCCGCAGTTACGGCCTCAGGCCAGCACAAGCTAGAGAATGACTCGGGACGGGCACGGCATCCACGACAAGCACGTGACAAGCCCGGTTTCAACCCTAGCCAGTCTCCTGCAGACCAGCCACTTTAAGCCGCTCCAAGCCACGGAGGTGGTTGAGTTCTTGCACTTATAACAGGGCACCGACGTCACTCTGCGTTACGAAGGTCTTGCTTTGGCGTTTGACGGTCGGATTATCCACCACAACAGTAATTCATAAACACCCGCTTGGACACAGCTTTCCCTGTAGATTTACAAGTATGCGAGAACCAGGAGGTTTTTCATGTCAAACGACATCACAATGTATGGCAGTCTTTCGAGAAAATGTCGTGGACTGCCCCCGCCCGTTCAGTTCCACTGATAGTCTGCGAGTCGTGAGATGGTTATCGATAGCGCTGTATTTCTCCCCCCGTAAATACCGGCTTCGTAGCTTGCGCGGGGCCAGCTCAGCCGCCAAAACAGACCGACGGCCGGACTGCATGCGTAACCGGTTAGGTAACAACAGCAGGACAGTACCGTGATCTTCAATCTTTCAGAGGGTCTACGCAATTGGGCAGCCCCCCAAACCCAACACTTGTCCGACCATCACTCAACCTCCTTTATGGTTCTTCCGTAAAAGAAACAGTCCCTTTCTTTTTCTTTGCTCACCACCACCCACTCGAGCTCTCTATTACAGCGGTTACTCGTCTCAAACGTGGTGCCTTCCGCCTCGGTATCGCGGGCTGCCCCGTCGAAGTTGAATGGCGTGAATAACGACCCCGTTTGACTCCCCAACCTGTAAGCACACGTGCTGTCGCGTGCGATCGATCTCTCTCAATCAAGCAAGCCCTACTTGTTCGAAATTATCGATCCCCCATTGCTAACCTCATGGAACTGTGACAGCGCCCAATCCCCCTCGCTATTGATGACGACCCCCACCGTCACCCAACTTCGTCACTGATCCAGACGGTCCAGCCTTGACTTACCCGGATCGGACAACCGGCCGACAACCGCAGCCATGTTGGAGGGAGTTGTTGCTAATCTACTCAATCGCTTCCTGGGTATCTATGTCAAGAACTTCGATGCGAAACAGTTGAACATCGGTATATGGTCCGGTGACGTGAAATTGCGCAATCTCGAACTTCGCCGTGAAGCACTCGATCAGCTGCATCTGCCTCTGAATGTGGTCGAGGGCCATGTCGGACAACTCACATTATCAATTCCGTGGTCCAACCTAAGAGGCAAGCCCGTCAAGGTGGACATTGAGGATGTCTTCCTGCTGGCTGCGCCAAAGGAGGATGCGGATTACGATGCGGAAGAGGAGGACAAGCGCGCACATGCGCTGAAGATGGACAAGGTAGAGAGCGCCGAGCTGATTCGTGAGCGGAACGAAGAAGGCATGAGCCAGGAAGAACAGCGACGAAATCAAAGCTTTACCCAGAGCATGGTTACTGCAGTGGTCGACAACTTGCAGGTTTCCATCAGGAACGTCCATATCCGCTACGAAGATTCAATCGCTTCGCCTGGGCATCCGTTCGCGGTGGGGTTGACACTGAAAGAGCTAAGCGCCGTCAGCACCGACTCAGACTGGCGTCCAACTTTCATCCAGTCTACCTCGGACACTACCCACAAGTTGGCTACGCTCGGGGCTCTTGCTGTGTACTGGAACACGGATGCCACGCTTTTGGGCACTGGCCGTGGCTCTGATATTGGCGCCGATGCCCAAGGTATCACTCACGATGATTTGATGAATAAATTGCGCGACTCCATCGACAACGGCGACGCCCATCAGTACATGCTTCGCCCCGTTAGTGGCCGCGCGGGTCTGGAGATGGACAAGTCCGGAAAGCATGACCGCCCAGCCATGAAAGCCCGACTTCTGTTCGATGAGCTCGGCTTCGTACTAGATGACAACCAATACCGCGATGCCTTGATGCTAGTCGATTTGTTCCACTATTTCATCCGCCACCAAGAATACAGACGCTACCAGCCCAAATCCTCCGTCAAAGAAGACCCTCGTGCGTGGTTAAAATTTGCCGGTCAGGCTGTTCTCAGCAAAATTCATGATCGCAATCGACGGCGAAGCTGGGAGTACATCAAAGAGCGCCGAGATGATCGGATATCGTATATCAAGCTGTTCAAGAAAAAGAAGCGAGAGGAAACACTCACGGCAGAAGAAACGAAGGAGCTCAATCGAATCGAATACAAGCTCAGCTACGAGGACATTCGGTTCTGGCGGTCTCTCGCACGTAACCAGCTCCGCAAGGAAAAGGTGGGTGTAAAGAAGCCGGCCCAACAGCAATCGTGGTCACAGTGGATCTGGGGCAGTAAGCCAGCCGAGTCCGAGGAGGTCGCCATGACAGATGAACAGCGACAGGAGCTCTATAACGCCATTGATTGGGACGAGAAACGAGCGCTCGCCGAGAGCGTCGACGTACCCCGTGAATGGGTGAAACTCCAAGTTAACTGGAGTTTGCGGGCTGGTAGCTTCACCCTGAAACAAGATCCCCATGGCGCCAACAACGAGGTCATGAAGATTGTATTTGACAACTTCCGAGCCAAAGCTCTGCAGCGTCCAGACTCGTACCTCCTTGACCTCGATCTGGGAGGTCTGAAGATGTATGACGGAACTACGCCTGGTACTCTTTACCCGAAGATCGTAAAAGTCAAGGATTCACTTCCAGAGGCCGATAAAGAGCAGCAATCAGGCCCGGATGACGATGAACTTGTCTCAGAGGCAGGCGCGGACGACTTTATGGATGAAGACAGCCTGTTTCACTTGCAACTGGAGAAAAACCCGCTCGACAGCGATGCAGATACCGCGGTCAAGGTCAAGCTGAAGAGTATTGAAGTCATCTACAACCCTCGATTCATTGTGGGCATCGTGAAATTCTTCGAGCCTCCCGAGCGACACATGGAGTCGATCGGCGCACTTCTCGATACTGCAGGAGCTACCGTAGAAGGTCTACGGCAACAGACACGCGCTGGCTTAGAGTTCGCTTTGCAAGAGCACAAGAAGGTCGACGCTCAATTCGACGTTCGCGCTCCTTTAATCATTGTCCCTGAGAGTATTACTCAAGAAAGCTCTCTCTGCTTGATTGTTGATGCTGGTCATGCAAGTGTCAACAGCGAGCTGGTTGATCGCAAAGCGATGAATGACCTGCAAAACAAACAAAAACGTCAGTATGAAGAGGAAGATTATAAGCAACTCGAGCACTTGTTGTACGACCGATTTATCATCAAGCTGGACTCCACTCAAGTTCTCATCGGGCCGGGAATAGATGCTACAAAGGCACAACTTACGACTGGGGTCGAGTCGAAAAATTTCCACCTCATTGACCGCATTAATGTGGATTTCGTGCTCGAGATGTGCATCGTTCCGAAGGTGACGCAGCTCACCAGAACACGCATTTCGGGATATCTGCCGGAACTTCATGCATCCATGTCAGACACAAAATACAAGGGCCTCATGAAGCTCATAGACATTGCTATTCCCCATTTCGACGAAGCCAAGGATGGTTCCGCAAAAGAAGAGACAGCTGCTAAGCAATCCACTGCGGTTACTCGAGCTCGCTCAGCCTCTTTCCAGCCGTCTGTCCAACGGGTCCTTCCTGTGGTCGATGAAGACGAAGACTTAGATACAACGTCGGAGAGTAACAGTACTCGACGGAGCCTGGATTCGACTGTCAATATTCACCGTCGAGATTTTGAGTTCAAGTTCCATGTTGGACGCCTTCGCGGATCGCTATTCCGCGCGAATTCCGAGGAACCGCAGAATGACAAGCTGCTAGTGGAGTTGGTGGCGGAGGGGTTCGAGCTCGACTTCTATATGCGCCCGTATGATATGATTGCTGAAGTCGTTTTGAAATCCTTGAGCGTGGACGATTACATTGAGGAAAACCCGGTTCCCGAGTTTAAGCGAATCATCTCCTCTACTGGCTTCGACGCAGATGAAAATAACGACCTTTTCCACTTGAAGATGGTGCGAGTCAAGCCGGATTCACCAGAGCTCGATGCAGTGTATGAGGGCGTGGCTATGAATCTTGACATATCTGTGTCCACAATCAATCTTGTTGTGACTCGGAAGACACTTCTCACGCTTCTTGATTTCATCCTCCTGACCTTCACGAATCCACAACAGGAGAATAGCCAAGTACCCTCCTCGGACAAATCTTCAGAGCAAGGTGTTGGCCTCGAGCAAGAAGCTCAACAGGCTGGCAAGATTCGAATCAAGTCAAATTTGAAGAGTATTGCCTTGATCCTCAACAATGATGGTGTAAGACTGGCAACTCTTAGTCTAAACACCGCCGACGTCGGTATATTCCTCGTTGGCCGCACCATGAAAATTCAATCCCGAATCGGTAGCTTGAGCTTGATTGACGATGTCAACTTGGGTGCCAAAAAAGACTCTGACCTTCGACGCCTTCTGACGATAGAGGGCGACGATTTCGCAGATTTCAAATATGAGACGTTTGATCCTGAGACCGATGCGCATCCTGGCTACGATTCCGAAGTTTATCTGAGATCAGGATCCATCAAAATCAACTTCATGGAAGAACCTTATCGCAAAATCATCAATTTTCTGGTCAAGTTTGGCAAGATGCAGGCCATCTTCAACGCGGCGCGCCAAGCGGCTGCAAACCAAGCAAATCAATTGCAAGAGAGCCAGTCTCGCATGCGCCTAGATGTTGAAGTGAAGACTCCCATTCTGGTGTTTCCTCGAGCTATGTCAGAAGATCGATCTACAGACAGCATTACTGCATACCTCGGAGAAATTTACGCCAAAAATGAGTTTGTTCCCATGGATGATTCCAAAGACAGCCCCTCTGTCAATGTGATCTCTGCAGGTGTGCGCAATATTCGCCTCATGTCTCAACTAAATTATGGGGATGGAGTGGTTGAAAATCTTGAAATGATCCAGAAAGTCAACCTAGACTTCAGCATTTGTCATCTTGAGCACCAGGCTAATAATCCCCGTCCTGACATGGAAATTGAGGGATCCTTGTCGCCAATCAATCTCTGTATCTCACAAAGCCAACTCAAATTCTTGTTAGAATTGTCCAAGTCAATTCCAGGGGCATTTGCAACTGACCTCGACCAACAAGAGCTTGATGCAATTGAATCCTTGCCAGATTCTCTGAAGGATGCCGAACTGGCAGCGCAGTCGTCGGCTGTTTCGTCTCAGTCGGATCATGCCGAATCAGCTTCCAATGTGGACAACAGCAAGGAAACATGGGTGCGGCTTGACATGATCTTCAAGGTGGACAGCGTCGGTCTAGAGCTCATTCTGGCCGACGACAAACAGCCCGTTGGTCGTCTAGAGGATGCCAGCCTTTCGAAGTTCTCGCTCAATGATACAAGAGTCAAGCTCCGTATGCTGACGGACGGCTCTCTCGAATCGGAGCTCCTGATTCATTCCTTCTCGATCCGTGACAGTCGACAGCAGGACAAGAATAAATTCCGAAACATCATGTCCTTGATCAACAATGATGTCCAACAGCAATTTTTGGCAAGCCTTTCAATGTCCCCGGGGCCAGAAAGGCACATCACGGCAATTTTGACTATCGATAGTCCTCGCATCATGTTTGCTCTTGACTATCTGTCTGCGCTTCAATCTTTCAGTAACTCTGCATTCGCCTCAGAACCTCCCATTGAAGCTCTTGAAGAAGAGGAGGAATCGACCGAGGGATCAGAGATGGAATCTGAGGGGGCCCTGTCTGCCGATAAAGCGACCGCAGAAGCATCAGCCGCCGGTGCCCAAGTTGGAACCACGACCATCTCATTCAGGCTCAACTTGGTAGATGCCCAGGTTATTATGGTGGCCAATCCTGCAATTGCAAACTCTGAAGCCATTGTGCTCGGGACCAAACAGATTCTCGTCTCCCACCAGAATGTTTCCACATTGCAGATCCAGAAGGTGGGCATGTACTTGTGTCGAATGGACAAGTTTGAGAACAGTCGTCTCCGTATTCTGGACGACTTCACGGTTGAGGTCACAGTTGATAGTCGGACACAGGAAAAGGCATCTGCATTGACCTCCATTGAAGTTCATGTTGAGCCATTGGTCCTTCGACTATCCTTGCGCGATATTCTCATGGCTCTCCAAATCGTCAACAAAGCCTCCGAGATGCGAGCGCAAGGTACTCAGCAACTTGAAACCGAAGACGCAAAACGAATTACAGATGGAAAGACCAGGGCCCGTTCGGTCAGCAAAGCTTCGTCCACAGTCGCCAGTCGGGGTCGTCGACGTGCAAGCCAAGCGACAAATCACTTTGATACTCAGGCCACTCCACAAAGTTCAGCTATTGTGAAGCGTGAGGAGTTAGCTGCTAAGATTGATGGAGTCAGGGTCATCCTCATCGGTGACTTACATGATCTACCTTTGCTTGACTGGAGTGTCAAAAGATTCAACGTTGATGTACACGATTGGTCATCCACTATCAATATTGACACCAACTTTGAGACATTTGTCAATGTCTATAACTTCTCCAAGTCCGCTTGGGAGCCATTGATTGAGCCTTGGCAGCTAGGGCTCCATGTGGCAAAGGAAGTCAATCCCGATGTCTTTTCCATAGACGCTTTTTCTCACAAGACTATGGAGCTTACTGTGACGTCCGCGACAATTGCTCTCGCATCAAAATCTTTCCAGTTCCTCAACACCGAAGAGGACGTACTTTCTAAACCCCGAGGCGCAGACGCTCCATACAGAATTCGCAATTACACTGGCTTCGACCTCAGCGTTTGGGCTGATACCAATGCAGGTGATGAGGGACCTGCAGCGAAACTCAGTGATGGAGAGGAATACCCCTGGCGGTTTGAGGAGTCTACGGCTGTCCGCGAGACCCTGACACCCGAGGGTCATGGTGGTATTGTGGGGGTCAAGTTAGAGGGAAGTGGATTCGAGAGCATCAACCGCATCCCTGTTGTGCGTGAAGGCGAGGCCATCTATAGCCTGAAGCCAAAGCGTGATAATGTGCTCCACAGGCTCCTCGTGGAAGTCAAACTCGGGGCAGACAACGTGAAGTATATCACGTTCCGATCGCCGTTGCTCGTGGAGAACAACACTCAAATACCCGTTGAACTGGGGGTCTTCAGTCCAAACGATGGCCATCTCCTAAAGATTGAGAAGGTGCTTCCGGGCGATGCACGACCTGCGCCTGTTGGCGCAGCTTACATGCATTCGCTAGTCATCAGACCCGATCAAGGTTTTGGATATGACTGGTCGAACGAACAGCTTTTCTGGAAAGATCTTTTGAAACGGCCGACACGAACCGTCAAGTGCATTAGTGAAACCGCTCAACAATCACCCCCATTCTACTTCCAGGTTAATGCTTCTTACAACAAGAAAGATTCTTTGACCAGCTCGTACCCTTACATGCGAGTTCGGATATTTGCCCCCGTGGAGATTCAAAATCTCCTTCCTTTCGATTTCAAGTACCGCATCTACGACAAGAACACCAAGAAAGACTGGACAAACTTTTTGAGGAAGGGCGGCGTCAGTCCCGTTCACGTTGTTGAACTGTCTCATTTGCTCCTACTCAGTATTGATTTGGAAGACACTGTCTACAAACAAAGTGAATTCGCAATTGTCAATGGCAACTCTCAAGATTATCGGAGAGAGCACATACTCTCATTGAAGGATGACCAAGGCCTCCAGCTGAAATTACGGCTTCATTACTTCAATATTCCTGAAAGTGGTGGCGCGTTCAAGGTGTCTGTGTACAGTCCCTATGTGATTCTCAACAAGACCGGACTGCCCATGGACATTCAGAGCAAGGGCTTCCTTCAGTCTGCTCGCACCGCTGCCGGGCAAGGACTCCGAGTGGATCCCAGAGACGGCGGCCGCGCGTTGCCTTATATGTACTCGTACAGCAGTGACGACCAGAAGAATCGGTCCATCCTCAAGATCGGAGATTCCGCCTGGAGCAAACCGCAGAGTTTCGAAGCCATTGGAAGCACCTTTGAAGTAATCTTCCCCGACAGAGAGGGCAGGTCCGAATTCCATTCCGGCTTTTCGGTGACCGAAGGTGATGGAAAGTACAAGTTGACCAAGGTTGTCACTATCACTCCACGATTCATTTTGAAGAGCAAGCTGAACGAGGATCTTTTGGTCCGAGAACCTGGCTCGTCAAATGTGATCCAGATTGGTAGCGGTGAGCTCGTGCCGCTGCATTTCCTTCGCCAGGTGTCAGAGAAGCAGCTGTGTCTTTGCTTCCCAGGAGTGAACAATCAGTGGTCATCTCCTTTCAACATTGCAGACGTGGGCACGGTCCACGTCAAGCTGGCCAAGGCAAACCAGCGTCAGAAACTTATTAAGATCGATGTCATTCTTGAAGATGCCACCATCTTCCTGCATCTCAGTATCGAGAATCGCAACTGGCCATACTCCATGCGTAACGAGAGTGACATGGAGTTTATCTTCTTCCAAGCTAACCCGTATGTGGAGGATGATGAGGTCGATCGATCGAGCAGTTGGCGGCCCATTCGGTATCGGCTTCCACCGCGGAGCATTATGCCTTATGCTTGGGATTATCCGGCGACTAAGAACAAGTCTCTCGTCCTCACATGCCAGGGCAAAGAGAGACATATCAAAATCGCCGAAATTGGCAATCTAATTCCCATGCGAATCCCGCCATCGAGACCCGGCGAGTACCAGAAGATTATTGATATCAACATTGTGGCCAACGGACCTACCCAGAGTCTTGTCTTGTCCAACTTCAAACCTTCGAAGAGTCTTTATAAACAACAGAAAGGCCAATCATCCCAGAACAGCGTGACCGCCGGATTCGAAGTGAGGGAGATGAACTCCGACGTGACTTTCAAGGCCCAGCTCCGCCTTGGGGGAATTGGTATCTCGCTGATCAACCAAAAGATGAGGGAGCTACTCTACATGACATTCCGGGAAATTGAGATCAAATTCCGCGAGTCGAGAGTCTACCAGACCCTCAACACTTCTATTAAGTGGATACAGATTGACAATCAACTGTACGGTGGCATTTTCCCGATGCTGTTGTATCCTAGTGTGGTTCCGAAGACCGGGAAGGAGATGGAGGCACACCCAATTTTCCACGCAATGATCACTCGAGTTAAGGACGATTCCTATGGTGTCCTTTACATCAAGTACGCGACCCTGTTGTTGCAACAGATGACACTCGAGGTCGATGAAGATTTCATCCTCGCTCTTCTTGACTTTGCAAAGGTGCCTGGTGCTTCATGGTCTGAACCTCAAGAAGGCCAGCTCTGTGACGGAGCATTCAATATCCCGGAACCTCAGCAGAATTATGCCGGTCAGGATGTTTACTTCGAGCTTCTTCACTTGCAGCCCATGCAACTGGACATTTCGTTTATGCGAACGGAGCGAATCAATGTCGAAGACACAATGCAGCCTTCCAATCCTTTGATGTTCGTCGTCAATGTCATGACAATGTCGATGGGCAACGTAAATGACGCGCCAGTTCGGTTGAATGCTCTCATGTTGGAAAACGCTAGAGTGTCTTTTGGAAGGCTGGTCAGCAACATCCAGGCTCACTACACGCAAGAGTTCGTCCGTCAAGTTCATGTGATTCTTGGATCCGCAGATTTCATCGGCAACCCTGTTGGCCTGTTCAACAACATCAGCTCCGGTGTCGCCGACATCTTCTACGAACCATATCAAGGACTCGTCATGACCGATCGGCCGCAAGAGCTGGGCTATGGTATCGCGAAGGGAGCTACAAGCTTTGTCAAGAAGTCTGTATTTGGGTTCTCTGACAGCATGGCCAAGTTCACTGGCAGTATGTCTAAGGGGCTTGCAGCGGCCACTTTGGACAAAGAATTCCAAGACCAGCGCCGCATGTCGAAGTCGCGCAACCGCCCGAAGCACGCACTCTATGGTATCACAGCAGGTGGTAATGCCTTTGCTACTAGCTTGGCTAGTGGAATTGGCGGTCTAGCTCGCCATCCACTACAAGGGGCTGAGAAAGAGGGTGTGGCAGGCTTCATTAAGGGCGTCGGAAAGGGATTCTTGGGATTGGCCACTAAGCCCGCCATTGGTGCCTTTGATCTCGCGTCCAATCTTGCCGAGGGTGTACGCAATACAACTACCGTCTTCGACGCTGAGGGTCTTGACCGCGTCCGGTTGACCCGGTTCATTGGCACTGATGGTATCGTGCGCCCGTATTCGCAGCGGGAAGCTCTCGGGCAGTTCTGGCTCAAGACCACCGATGATGGCAAGTACTTCAACGAGGACTACATTGCCCACTTGGAGCTTCCTGGGCGAGACATGTTGGTCCTCTTGACCTACGCACGGATCATGCTCGTACGCACGAAAAAGCTCTACACTGAGTGGGATATCCGGCTCACGGATATTCAAACTATCTCCAAAGAACGCACCGGTATGAGCATCACCCTCAAGGGTGGTGCAAATGGACCGTTCATTCCCGTTCAGGACGAGAGCTCCCGAAACTGGTTGTACAAACAGATTGCCATTGGTAAGTCCCATCCTATTCCCAAACATAACAACGACAATCCTTGTTCAAAAAATTTTACTAATCTTCTCCAGCGGTCAACGCCTTCAATGAAAAGTACAATCGAGGATAGACGGCAGGGGTACATTCTGGTAATGATGTGATGACAGACTTATTTTTTCTCTTCCCGTTCCTTGTTGTTCTCTTTAACTTTCCTTTCCCTGTACTAGCGCGAGCATGTCATGATAATAAATGAAAGGCTTTTCCAATTTGACCACGCTTCATAAGAATATTTCCTTGTTTGCGAGTAATCAATGGGGTTCGGTCCAAATATGCACAGCCTCCACCCCCCCCCCCCGCCTGACCATCGACGTCAATTGAGATCAGCCGTTCATTTGACGACCCATCAATGACTCGATTGAGCCGCATAGCTATCTTAGTGAATGGCTCAGATCAAAACTTACAATGCAGGTAGGACTTGTCTCATGAGATTGCTGGCACGGCTACCCGTGAGCAATCTTACTGGGACTATGCACTCGAGTAATGAGAACTCGAAAAAGAAAAAAAATAACTTGCCAAAACTGTGCCCATGAATTCTACAAAGTTGATATGGGCAGGGGTTATTGTTGGGAGGTATTCTCAGAATGTTGAAAAGCGTCCATTTCAAGAAGAAGCTGAAGCATAAGAAGAAGGAGAAGAGGAAAAAGCGAGGTAGCCGATGCAACCCCGTATCATGTATGAGCAATCCGTGACTGGAAAAAAAGAAAGGAAAGAAGAAAAAATGAGCCACGAAGCAAATAAAAATGAAAAAGACATGAGCAGAAAGGAAATGTTTGTCTAGAAAGTGTGAGTAAGATATGCCATCGAAATAAAGAAAAATCGATTTGCTTGATCAGGGGTCAAGCACAAGAAAAAGCCAAGTATGAGCTCCTCCCAACGCCGACGGAAAGATGAGTCCCCCATATGTAAGACGGGTATGAATACTAGATACATGAAAGGAAACAGAAAAAAGAAGAAAAAACCCCTGATGTTTTCAAGCATGGAGGCGGGAAAGAAAGAAAGGGAAGATAGAAAGAAAAGAATGGTTCAAGGAACGGCCTTGTCCGGACCAAACCGGTACTCGGTGTTTTTGATTGTGTGAAGGAACATGGATGGGAAGCAGTGACGTCCATACTGAGCTTCGGAAGCCTGGAGGTTTTATCGAAAGTTGTTAGCAAAAGGGATCTGTCGGTCATAGCAAACGCTTGAGCGTCGCATTTTGAGCTGACTGGCCTGCGTGACATACCTTGGTGCTGCCCTTGTTGTCGGTCGTCTTGTATCCGAGCCATCGCCTGTATAGGTCTTCGGCGGTGAAAGTCGTGAACATGTAAGAGAGTCGGTACATGATGTGGTCATACAGGTGGTCCCAGTTCCAGATACTGTCGTGACCACCATTGATATTGTCCGGGCTGCCACGGTTGTAGATCCGAGCAAGCTCCTGCGGTGTCCACTGCCCATCTGCGTAGATGGGGTGAGGAACGTGAACGGCCTTCAGGCCGTGGAAAAGGCACCACGAAACTCCGGACATCTCAGAGGCGAGTCCGAGTCCGCGAGTTGCCTGTGCCTGGTGCATGAGGCCAAGCAAGCGTTTTGAGTATCGGCCCATGGTAATGACCGCAGCGCGACGAGGCGTTTCCAGGCCATTCTTGAAATTCCAGATTTTGTCGGGGAATGTCCAGGTAGTCTCCTTGGGATTGAAGACGGGAAGGAAAGTAATCATGTCCGCCTCCTCGCCCACACCCCAGCTAAAGTTGTCCTCGTCGGGAGATTGTGTTGGGGGCTCTGGGCCTAATGGTCGGATCCCTGTGCCCAAGACCGGGCCCCAGACGGTGTTCTTGGATAGTCCTTCCAAACTGTGGTTCGTCATATCCATAAATTCTTCCCAAGGACCGTGGGCACCAGGAGTGTAAAAATACGCGTTTCGCTCCCAGAGGTACTTGCGCGGCTGTTCTCTCGCGAAAGAAATGGCTTTGTCCAAGAATTGATACACATTGCCAGTGTGACGACCATCCATCTCAAACTGCCAGTAATAGTCGAATTGTGGGTATAGCTGGGCGAAGATCTGAATCGGTTGGTGATGCTGGAGAACCGGGCTGGAAGGTGATGTCAGTAAACCATGCCTGAAATGGGTGCAGATGCGATATGAGGTTCAAGTAGTCAAGTCCTTACGTGTGCTCTTCAATCTTGGGATACCATGCCTCCAACAGCTTCGTGTTGAAGAACAGGGCCATGTTCCGGAACTCGGGCGGGATCGTCTCACGCAGATCGTGCACAGTCTGGGGGTCAGAGAACAGCGGCAGGGCGTCATCCTTGACGTGAACCAGCAGGAATACTTCGTACTCGCCACCAGAATGCAGAGAAAGTTCCATAATCATCGCCCGGAGATACTCTCGGTGATTGGGAGTCCACAACATGCTATGCCACGAACGGATCAGGACGGCCGAACGAGCATGGTATTGCTTCATTCCGGTGTTCGCAGACTCTGCGTTGTCAGCTGGATGAGAAGAGGGGGTAGATTCAAAGGCGAGCGGGCCCCGCGCAGCCGGGCTGGCGGTGCCATGAGGCTTGTATCGGTCGGCATTTCTCTCGAAGCATTGATTCTGAAGCGCATTCCAGTCCACATTGTCCCACTGGACGGGCTCTGGTCGCTGGAAGCCGGGGATCTCGTCGTCGTTATCGGCGCCATAGCCGTAGGCTCCGAACCGGGAGAAGCGATCCGTACAGACATCACGATCCAGGCCCATGGCCTCGTGGGAACCGAATTTGGGATCAGGGAAAGAGATCTGGTTGCCCTTATAGACCAGCATCATATCTTCGGGGCGTGTGCGATCCAGATCGCGGCCCCGGGGTCCCATGCAGGGCTTGAAAGTGCCGTGATACTTCTTCTTCCATTCCCTGCTGTTATAATCCGGGTATGGGTCGTAGATCACCGGGAGAGGGTGCTTGCCCTCTGGCGATTGAGAGCTCGTCAGGGTCCGGGTGCCGCCCACATAGAAATTCTCATCTCTGATCGGGGGAAAGTTGATGGTCAGTTGAGCTGTACACCTGCGTGTGGCATTCCACGGAGGGGATCATGTAGCCGAACGCACCTCACATTGTGGGCATTGCCCATATCATCAGCGGCCACATCCGGTGCCGGTGCGGCGTTCTCGGTGGGTGAATTATGGTTCGCTGGCTGTCGATACTCGCCTGGTCGGAGGACAGGCGGATGGGAGAGACTGTCCCATCCGGGTGTCAACGCAGAATGCCCGCTGAGCCGGGAGACAGACTCGATGAGGGCAAAGAGGCCAGCGACCACGATCAACACACGCAGCCATCCCGTTGGACGAGAAGTCATGAAAGTTCTCGATCGAAACGCCGTCATGCCTTTTTGTTGCAGCGTTAGAATTTGGTCCATGGGGAGCAGACTTGCAGCAGAGCCCGGCGACATGGCGATTTCATAGCCTGCGGGCCGAAAGCGTTGCGTTGGACTCGCTGAGGTGAGCGTCAAATCTCCAATTGACACGAGGAAGCGGGCACGTTGGAGGCTCAAGAGGAGAAGAGAAAAAAGGAAACGGGCACGAGGAAGTCGGTGATGAGATGTGGAGGCTAAGATTCAGGGGAGGTCCAACGTTTAGTGCTTCTCCCCCCAAAAAATGGATAAAAAAGAAAATCAAATAATCCAAATCAGAGGGATAAGGATGAGCAAATTTGGGACTGTACACTTGTACAGTATCTCGCAGTAATTGTGTGGTCATCCCCATCCCACGGGAACGCCTCTGACGGGACAACCTACTTTTACCTCATCGCTACCTTTTGTCTACATGTTGAGAGTCACGCCTTCCGACTTCAATCGCCCTCGTCCGCGCATACTCGTTGCCTTGAATGGCCCGTTGTCAATGTGCTAGTATGCATGGTATCGCGGGTGGGATTTGATGACCAGTGATTGCTCCCACATGGAGTGATTCGACCCCATCGCTAGCGATCGAAGAGGAAAAGCGTGAGACTGGAACGGTGGAAAAAGAGCCGATCCCACCTGAAGAGGTAATTGGGTGCAGGTGGACCGTGGGCCGTGGGCCGTGAGCCGTACGTCGCCAGCAGTGCCACTGTGGACACTGAACTAGAACGGGGGCCCTCCTTCAGCCCCTGAGCTGTCGGTAGAAGTGACGAGAAAACCTTGGGACGACTCTTCATCGGGGACTTTCTCCCCTGAGTTGCAGGATTCTCGAGTTGTCCAGCTGTTCACATTTGTGTGAGACAAGGCTTGGCGGTCTGAGCCTTGGGGGTCTTTTTTGGGTGTGTCGGTGGCAAAGCATCACTGGTGTGCTCGACCCATGATACAGTAGAGCCTCGGGTAGCCACTGGAATACGTTCATGGTGGCCCTATAAGGACTTTTGAGGAGGGGCACGAATGCCACCCAACGACAGATGAGCATCAGGGGATTTATGAACCCCCATCCACTCTGTACGGTGATGCATATCTTTGGAAGAGGCCCGTGGGGAGGCCCCGATAACGTGTCGAACCCTTTCTGAGTTGGGAGAGGCGCGAATCGTCTGGGGGCTAAATCCGATAGCGTCTGCGCAGTGTCCACTGCCCACACTGCCCGCGAGGTGATGATGGAGAACTTCCTAAGCGGGAGGTCTGGACCGTTGAATTGGCCAAATAATACCAGAAACCGCTTGAGTAGATCAAACTGGATGAGTGAAGCCCTCTCAACAGCTGGCTTTCAAGCTCAGACTAGACTTTTTGGGGGAGCAGTTCGAGGCATATTGTCCTGGCTCAAAGCCTTTTCCGTGTGGCGGACAGCCTTCAGACCAGTGTTTCGTGAAATAGCGTGCTCAGCCAATCACTCTCGAGGATGCCAGCGTCAATGTCGGAGAGAAAACACAAAAGGGGGAAGATCGGTTGCGGGAGGTACCGGTGCCCGTCATCCATCGATTGCGGCACCGGTGGTGACATATTCGACCGGATGCACCCGACAGAATAGCAAGGCGTTTGAGTGATACCATTCACAGAGGATTGTCCGAATCCATGTGCGCGATGAAGGATTGCGAAGTGTCATCAAGGGAGATGAGAAGAGACGATCTCAGTTCCATCGTGGCCGGTAGGTGATGGTCACCTGTCTGTTCGCACGTGCTCCCTCAACAACTCCATTGATATATCCTCGAGTCCATGCAGTGGGTACTTACACACTGTACTGGTGCTCAGGTGTTGTGTACTTGATCATATCAGCCTACTGGTATATACTACGTAGTTGATACTACATGGACGAAGGGCATGGAGTCCGAACCTTTCTGCGACCGTGATGCATATATATTGCAAGGCCATTCGTCCTGTCGAAATGATCTAGAAAGCTTCGAGACTTCGATCCATCTGTTTCAGATAACATGTGATACATAGCTGGGTTGTCCGTGAGCTGCCCAGGTGGATCCCGCCCGGTGCCGAGGAATGTATTCGATACATCAAATGTGCAATCGAAGAGCAAAGCCTATTTTCGTGATCCAATACTACCTACGTCAATGATTATTCTTCATTCCAGCCCGTACTGACAAGCTCACTCCATAATACCGGGGATTCATCCGATATCCTAGTCCACGTGCTCTGTCATTCCCAGAGTGGGCAATCGAGCAATACATTCATACCAACATTATCCATAAAACTCGTGCACTGACTACGAAAACGCCCGCCCATACGGACACCAGGCCCTGAATCTCTCTTGTGAATGGCATACCCACCATGTCTGGCTACACTTGGATGCCAAGCCTTAGTCATCGACAAAAATCCATAGATACTTACATGTACGGAACTCACCCACCTATGCGCGTCATCCGAGCCGCCTCATCAAGGGCCGCCCGTCTAAAGCCAGGAACGCTACAGAGCGGCAGGCGAGTTCAATAGACAAATGTTCACAGAGTCAACAAAAAAGGAGCAGAATTTATTGGTGCAGCGCATGGTACAGAAAAATCGGTATGCATTGAAAAACAACCCTGAACCAACCATGCTTTCAGCAGACGCAAAAAAAACTCGCGCATCAAGAAGCTCCCTTTTACGAAGCCGGTTCCAGAACAAGAAACGGGGCTGAATTTGACTAGGAGTAGAAATGTCAAAGTCGAAACATGACGAGGAAAGACATCAAGCCGGTCCACATTAATCCCGCTTAAGCAAAGTAGCTCTTCCACAGCACGCCCGAAAGATCTTCGAGCTGATCAGATGTGAACGCCTGTAGTGTAGATGTTAGCAGGAGGTTTACAGGTGAGAGAGAAGGGATCCCGGGCTTTCTGTCCAAGCTTACCTTTGCATCGATATGCCACGTATCCTGACGAGTCTTCTTAAACTCGCTAATGATGGACTTGACGCTGGATCCAACGACGCCCGGATCACTCGCAGCGCGAACACTGAGCGTGGCTAAAGCCTCTGGCATCCAGCGTGGCGGAGGGCTGTTGTACGGGAATGCCTGGATCAACGCACCGAGCCCAAGAACCGCTCCATGGCGAACGATGACTAGACGGTTGTGCTCAGGCGTCGGAGTGGCGGTACCGGATGGAACGGCAGAGACTGCTCCCGATCGGAAGTTGCGGTGTTTCTTTGGCAAGGGGTTGTCGGCGAGCAGTTTGGTGAAGCGCTCTTGGAATCGATGCACCATCTCGTTTCGAAGGTAGACGGGAGAACAGCGGACCATACCCGACAGGGTAGCCGAGGCGCCGACCCGGACTTCGTGCTGGGGATCCTCTAGCATGGAGGCAATGCATTCGAAAAGCTTGTCCCGATCAGCAGAGTCCAACAGGAACAGGCGGCGGAAGTAGATGATCTGGATATTGATCATGACGCGCAAACGCTGGTGCCATGAGGGCGAGGTCTGTCCGATCCGGATGAGGGATTGGATGAATCCAGAGTCCCTTTCGGCAGGGTACGGAATGTTGGGCAGATGGCGGAAAACATGATATGCCAAGGATTGAAGTTCTGGATCTTCCTTCACATCCATCATGTGCAGAAGCTGGGCCGTGAAGACATCGGGGAAGAAAGGCACGAGTTGAGTACATTCATGAGAGGAAAGAGTCGAGTCCAACCAGAGCAAGACTGTCTTGCTACCCGAGGTGTACGACGATGGTGTTTGTTGGCCTGGGGTTCGAAGATGTCTCCATTTTTCGATCTGTTCAAAGACATCGCGGAGCATCTTGGAGAATTCCTCCGAGGGTGAGTAAGGATACTTGCCAACAGAAGATGCAGCTTTCTGATCTTCCAGCAGGTGTTTAAGGTCGGGATAGGACTCGTGATATCTTGTGCGATAGATAGTTGCAAGAGTTTGACCCATCGCTTCACGCACACCCTTGTAAGGATGATCCAGATGAGCAAGGAAATCTTCCACGATAGGCTTCTCGAGTTGGAAGTGCCACCCAGCGTCAATGATGCACTGGTGGAGCAAGTTAATCTTTGAGCTTTCCTTGAAGGCAGCATTGGTTGACATGTCCAGGCGGAAACTGGCGAGCCAATCGACCAAGGGCCAGGCACGACGAGGGTCACGACATTGGAGGATCATGTGGAGGAAGGTGGTCCAGTAACCAGAGTTCTCGGGTGTGAGACCATCTTTGAAGATCTGCCGCACAATAGGGAATGCATATTCCCAAACAAGCGTCCGGTTCTCCACACTATTATCCGTGACGGAGCTTATCAAAGCTCCAATGATCTCGGCGGTGGCTCGATGCTGATGCTTATCACTGCCATCCTCAAATACTTCCTCGATCTCTTCCTGGATATCCTTGAATGTCGCCGCAGTGAGCCCGTCCCGCAGCATCAATTCGAAAGCGTAGAGGAGCATCATGGCGCAGGACATGCGGAACTTGTCCGCCGAGGGATCCCGTGGTTCTTGCTTTAGGTACTTGAAAAACTTCGAAAACCACTCACGCGTAAACAACTTTCCCATTTGAGTCCGCACGTTCCATTCAACTTCATCGTATTCAATGTCGCGGCCGATGTTGGACTTGTATGCGGGCATCGTTTTACCCCACACCAACCAACCCGGGAAATCATGGTCGACATAGTACTCTGCCTCTGGCTTGGCGAATCCCGCCAGGTAATCTCCAGTCCAGTTCGTCTCGTGTGGTCGAGTAGCGACCTTGATCTTCGAAGGGAACCGCTGATGGCCGAGAATGTAGTTCTTGTACTCATGCGTACAAATTGCCCGAACGTCAATCATTGTGAAAAGCGCAATGAGAGCTTGGGAATACATGCCGCGGAGGCCAGGGTGGTCGTCGATGGAACCAGTGGTGACCAGCTCAATCAGGTTGTCGCTTGCAATGTAGTCGAAACGAAGCCCCATAGTGATGACAATGGTGGCAGCGCGACTGGCAATCTTCCAATGAGAAACTCGTGCCAAGTTGACCAACTCCTCGGCCAAATCGGCTTTCTTCTTTTCAATCAGAACGCGCTTCTTAGCGATTGCCTGGCGCTTGTGCTCAATCACCTCACGAACGTCTTCTTGTGGAGCAATCGCCTCCACGATGTTCTTGTCAAGGATGGCCATGCGTTCCATTGCGCGACCGTAGTCCATTACCTGGAACACAGCGCTCGAGCAGATTTTCTGCACAGAGGGCTTATCCACAGCGCTTGCATCGATAAAGGTTCGAATCAGTGCGGGTGTATACTTCCAATTACGACCAACGGTCTTCGCGACACTGCTCAGCAGCAAAGAGAAAAGAGCGCCCTTGATTCGCGCATGATCATTCTCTCTCACTCCCTTTTGCAAGGCTTTGAGCAGAGGCGGAATGATCAGTGTTCTCGCACCCCAAACTGATTTCAAGGCTGATTCACCAGCATTTTGAGCATTTCTCCGAGTTTCAGTATAGACGGAAACGCACGACTCGGCAAGATCAAATAACAGGATCTCGTCGAGCTTGGAGCGAGCTCGTGGAGCGGCATTGTGGCGCAAGCGTTGCAAATGGTAGACGTTCGCTCTGCGCACAAGAAGAGCTCGAGGGTAGTCTTTACGAACACCACTCATCTTGTATGGGTGGACGTCGGCCGCCAATAAGCGTGTGACCCGATCCAAAACATGGGCTGAGCGTTCAATGCCAACGTCAACAAACCATGAGCGATAAGCCGAGTAGAGTGCTCCAAAGCAAGGCACATCATCTTCCTGTTTGTCACTCAGGAACCGGTGCACATCATGGAGCACGTAACCTGCGCGCTCACGAATCTCATGGATCGTCGTGTACAGGACGTCATCTACCTGAAGGGGATATCCGGTTGGGTAAGTGAAACTCTCCTTGATCGCTGATTCGTCGGAAGTATCGAGCAATGCATCAGAATCGTTATCTGCTTGGTTGTCCATCTTCTGGTCTTCAGTATCATTTGAGCGATCCTCTGAAGGGGAATTCATGGTGCTGGATGCGGCGTTTGGATCAAATAGGACAGAGATACCCGATAAAAGAAGTCGGAGCAGAACAAGGTTTCTGGTCACCTCATCTGACCAATCCTTGCCGCTTCCATCCCGTTTGATGCTGGATGTCTCGTTTGTCAGCCCTGAAAGGTGGTTGAGCGCCGACTCAGCTTGGTTCTTGAAGACCTCTACAGCAAACTCAAGCTCGGGACGCTTAGGCACATGCCAGTTGATGTTCAACTTTTCCACGTCAGGCTTGTAGTTCCAATGAGCCGGCTGAATGCCACCTTCAATGTCCGCATTCTCGTAAAGAGCGTAATCACTGGTGTAAGTGCCGGTAAGGTTGAGCAGAAGGTGGTGGATGAAGTTGGAGATGTGCACAGTGGGAATTCCCCGGCATTTCTGCTGCATGTACACGGCGATGTCAAAGAGTTCTTGGCGATGAGCGAGCACAGCATCACCCACGTGGACCACACACATGCTAAGCATACTGACATTCCATACCAGGCCACGGTCACGGGGTAAGACATCTGTGCCCGTCGTTCTCGTTGAGCCAGCGCCATTCTCTTCAATCTCCGTACGGATAGCTTGGATCAGAACGGGAATGAATCTTTTGAGAGCCTTCTCCGGGTTGACCTTGCAGAGAGCATTGCAAATGAAAGCCATCGCATCTCGAGCTTGGTGAATAACGTGGTTAGAAACAAAATCCACGATCTTAGACAACGCAATGTCATAGTATTCCGGTGATAAAGAAGCCAGCAGAGGCATGAACGTCGCTGGAAGAGTATTCACAATATTCTCTTCTGGTGATCCGTTGCGCACTCGGGTGACGTCAGGCAGGTTCTCAAGGAGCGTGAAAACTCGGCCAAGGAACGAAATGGTAAAGTCACCGAAGCCACAAGTTGATGACCGCAGAATCATCTCTTCAGTCTCATCATCCAGTTCGGTATTGTAATCCAATTGCAGATCAGCACCTTGTTCCTCCATTCTTTCCATTTCTCCTGTGACCCATTGCAAAGCTAGCATGTTGCAGTTGACATCTTCTCTGCCTTTAGTCAGGTCGACCATGGGGATGTTGTAGCACGCCGACTGAATGAACGAAAGTGCATGAAGGGATTTGTCGAGATCATTGGCGTCGATACCAGGTAAAGCTAGGCCCAGAAGGGTAGTCATATGGCATCGATAACCTCTCGTGCGGGTAATAACTCGTGAAAGTACTTGCATTGCACGGAGAGATGACGTCGTACGATGAACTTCAACCAACCCTTGCAAGGAAGGGTAGATTCTTTGAAGAGCCCCTGGGAGAATAAGATGCGGCTCAAGATAGGCCAAGCCTTGCAGTGTAGACAAGGAGAATGTCATTGCTGTACTGCTCTTAGCATAAATGCCCATAAAAATGACATCTCTGAGACACAACACGAAGCGGCGCTTCAACGCCTCGTTGAGTTTTCGCTCTGGAGGGATCTCCATTTCTCCACTTTGCTCCCGATTCCACCGCATGACAAAGAAATCGGTGAGATAATAGACAAGCTGTGAGAGAGTCTTTGTCCAGCCCCCGGAGTTGGAAGGATGGAAAAAGGTCTCTACGGCCTGGATTAACCCCTCGAGTTGCGATAGAATCGAGTTCTCAGACTCCAAACATGCCGGGGAAAGAGAAAGCACTATCCAGCGGGCAATATGGTGAGCCACTGGATGCTTGCGAGTGTCTCGGTCAAGCATGATACCCAGTCCGGATGAGATATCCACAAGGGCGCTATACGGCGAAGTGGATTGCCCAACTGGGATTTCAAGCAGACGCAATATCGCAGTAAAGATCAAAGACGACTGTTCCTTCGTAAAAATGCCATGCTCGGAGAACGGAATATGTGCAGCGGGGAGCGAGTCCCGCGCGAGTCGGGACAAGTAGTCAAGATAGGTAGTGTCGAATGTCTTCGAGCGACCCACAAGGGACCACAAGTGAAACTGCGTCGGAAGATGGGATTGTGGAAGGAGATCTTGTCTATCGGCGGGCGGAGGTAAGGTCGGTAACATCAGATTGATCAACCCCGCGACCACGAAAGCGCCTTCCGAGAATGAAGTGGTGTAATGCGGGAGGAACTCTTCGAGCATCGCCGGCAGTTCGCAGGGATCGAAGAACAGTTGAGAGAAGGCGCACATTTTTGTCAGAGTTTTGACATTGCGCTTGAGATTTGTCGAGTGAACGAGACCGGACTCGGTAGGAAGCACGAATGCCTTGAGTTCCTTGTAAAGAGGTTTCCAGTCAAGAATGACATCCTTGACTGGACGAAGATAGTGCTTGCGCCTGGTTCGTCCAGGGTCAGTACTCAGATTCACCATCTTCCCCCAGGCATCCTGTAGGAGATGTGGGTTCAAACTCACTTTGTTAAAAGCATGAACATGCTCGCGAAGCGTTCCGCCACATTGGGATCAATCCCAGGAGCCAACGAGAGCTCATAGTAGAGCTTGACTAGATTTATCCTCTCATTTCGAGTGGGATCGAACTTCAGGGACAACCATCCTCGTAGCTCACGCGTCCAATGTACAGCACCTGGGCTAAAGTCACCGGCCTCCACGGAAATGTATAGCTGGTTCAAGATCTCCCGGAGGGTTCGATTCCTCTCACTTTCGTCTTCGAGCTGATAGGGAAGGTATTTGAAGTACGGGTATGTCCGTGGGCGTACCCGAGCCATGGGCTCGCCATCACCATTCATGATTGCGGGCTCACCACCAGGCGACGTGGCGCGCGAGATTTCTTGAGCATGGGAGAAATTATCGGATGTCAAAATCACTTTGGAGGTTGAGTGTTCCATAATCGAAGGAATGGTTCCGTAAGGAGGAGGGGACGCTCGGTGGCGATGGAGGCCGAGATTGGGGATCAAACGTTGACAGCAGTTGCTGGTGGTCGCCGGACGTCAGATTGGGTCTGAGAGAGCTCCTCTGAATGGTCAGCAGCCAATCAGCAGCTGAAGGAGGGCGTTGAGTCCTTACCGCAATGATGCTCTCAAGAAAAGCGCAGAACTCTATGAATTAACAGAGAATGCTGATTTCTGGCGCTGCCTGGTTGGGACCTTCGAGCCGGAATCGCGAGTTGAAGCACGGGCGGGTTCGCATGAGGGTCTTGGCTATTGGGTGCAAGCGGAGGAGCTTCGATGAGAATTCACGAGGCAGGAGTGATGTGTGGTCAGGTTTCTTGCTAGTTGAGAGCTGTGGGATTCCGTTTCGAAATCGGTCGCGCGAGTCTCTAGACCATTGATCAAAGATGAGTTGCTTTGACAAGCGAACAGATTTGGAGCCTAAGATGAGAGCTCGGAGTTCTGCGTCCTGCGTGAGTTCCCGCTGCGTGACAAGAGGTCCCGAAGGTTGGATGACATAATTGCTCGTAACTGCCCCCAGCGAGCCAACACGTCAGCCGGCCACTTTCTGTTGTGGCCGACGAAAGACCCAAGAATGATAATGGAAGATCATGGGCTTTGCTTTGCATAAATCAAATGAGACTCACTTGGATTTGATTCGTGGAGAGCTTCGATGGTGAGAGATGATGATTTGAGAGATTGTTCGAAATCAGAGGGTCTCAGGGCCTGTGGTCCGGGGCGCAATCTAAGGCCTAAGTACACCCCCGTCTAGTCCAGGCAGAAGACTTGACGCGCAAGCGGCGCAGCTGCACATCAAGCGGAGGGTCATATCTACTCTATTGTATCACAGCCTTTGAGACTAACGGCAATTTTTTCTTGTGTATTCAACTTCCTGGCTTGTGGCGGTGTGTCTGAAGTCTGGTCTGGACCTATGCTGGAGGCAAAAATGACCCAAAAAGAACCGCCTGGATCAGGGCGTAGGCCACCATGGCCTGCGCGGCCAACACCAACCCTCGGCGACCCTTCTGTGGATCCTGTAGGTTGGGCATGGCGGATGACACCAGCCACCAATACCACACGGGATAGCCCGAAGCGATCCGGTTGATTATTTGGACATGGTAACTCGTCAAAGCCATCACTGCCAGAAGACCCTGGGGGAGTGCCAACCGAATGAGCATGGCCCCCGGACTCGCCTGCGAGGACCTGACGCCTGTTCTCTTTGAGCGAAGAGTCGATGGAGCCTTGAGAGCCCAAATGGACGACTTGGCCAACACGACTAACATGGGAGCCGCAAGTGCGAAAAGTGGGATGTTTGAGACCGTCCAATACCGGAAAAAGCCCACGTTCCTTTCAAGAATCAGTAATGAAATCGATCACATTCTGGACAAGGTCATCACTCACCAGTAATAACTCTGGACCCAGCTATAGATGCTCGGCAATAGTGAGCTGCACCAAGGCCGGGATTCTGACCCAAGGACACAATACTCGCGGAAGGCCAAGACCTGTGGTATAATCATGCCCGATGCAACAATGCAGCCACCCACAAGGATCACAGCAAGACGACGCACGTTGTAGATGCTCGGACCCTGTGTAAGGGTTGTCCAGATCAGCCAAGCGGCATCGTAGGCGAATAGACAACCACTTAGAACACCATTGCTCCGGGCCACCGTCGCGAGGGCGAATATAACAGCGGCGGTCAACACTTGGAAATCTCGGAGCAAGGCAGAGCGTCGATGCTCTGCAATAAGGGACAGAGTGTAGAGATCGAGCCCAACGAAATTGAGAAGCGAGAAAATCGGTTCTCCGTACGGCGCGGACAGAAAGGCGCCAGCTGGTGAGATGATATGCAGAGCTGCCGAGAGGAAACAGATGAGCTTTTGGGTCGATGTCTCATCACCAAAAATATTTGTCGACAAGCTATACAGCGCCAGCACAGAGTAGTAATGAGTCGCGTGGGACAGAATGACGCCGATCAGGGCCAAGTTTGCCGGCCCATCTATCCCTCCGGATGGACGAACGGCTGTCAGGAAGTTGATTAGCCCACAATCAAGAATGATCTGAGGGAGCGGCTGGAGGACCCAACATACCTGAGGCCACAATGTTCAAGATTCGGGGATAGCTAAAGGCCCATTCTTGCTCAAAAATGTAACCTTTTTCCGCGATGTGCAAAAAGTAGATTGAATCCCATCGAGCAAACTTCAGTGGCCATAGTAGAGCCGTCGTGGACGCGCTTGTAGAAGCGGCGCTGTCATGCAGCATCAACGTTGTGGAAGTATCATATCCAGGACCTGGGCTGAATGCAACAACAACATAGAGCAGGAATTTCCATAGTAGGAATGCAAGTGTCAAACTACCCACTGGACTGTCCAGCCGCAGAAGCTTTGCCGTATATGGCCTTTCTGACAATTGGGACATATTCTCTCATCAGCAAGCGTGAGCTGAAGCGTGCCTGGTAAATTTAGGAACCAGCCACAACAGCTTTCTGCCCCTCAGTGATTGGTGTAAATCACTCTCGCTAGGCCGTCACGGTGAGTCCGGACGGTGCTGAGAGGATAGCTGAGAAACCTGGGCGCGTGAATTTTAACGGGCAATTCAGATGACGATCTAGTAAAGCTCAAGTCGAGTCAAATTGGATCTTTCTTTCACCACGTCGAGCAGGCTATGGATTTGACGTCTCCGAAAACTCCCAAGCTGAAATGCAAATCACACAATGTTCAAAGTTGGGTGGTCAGTTCTCACTACGGGCGGCTGCCCCTGTCAAGTTAGTCAGCGCTCTTTGGACCGGGTACCACTGGCGGGACCTCAACATTGATTGCAGTCGAGGTCAATCTTAGACTCAAACTTAAGGGTTTAGTCAGGAGCTGCAAATATAATATTGAATATCCTTCAAATCAATTCGCCGCTGACCTATATCTATCACGGGGAGCTGCGGTCTTCCGTATAGGTCATATGGGTGATGGACTGTCGTGATATAAACCGGGCTCAAGGATGACATTGAGTCGTCAAGCTCATCGTGTACAGTTTTGTTGGCAAGGTCAATTGCACCCATGTCTACTTGGATCCTGGGTGTCTTAGGTTCTTGGTACTGAATCAATGGAGAGCGACCTTACTGGCCATGAAGCATCAATGGTGACTAGGTATCAGTTGTGGATGTGCCTGTATGCGACAAGTAGCGATTCTTTCCGGCTGGATATACCCGTCGAGTGAATGTGATGATAGCAGTACCGGGCATGATATTGATGGGAGATGGAACCCCCGCGGGATCAATCAATTCAGGTGAGTTCCTCGAAGTCAGCTCACTCAAGCCCGACATAATCATTGGCAGTGACCTCACCAAAGGTTTGATTTTCCATCTCATCAGATTCTCCTGTGTTCATCCAGACGATACCTGACAATGCACTTACTTTGAATTGGGATCAAATGGAACGTTCTGGGCTCCTCTCACCATATGCCAGGGTCGATAGGGTGACAGACTTGGGTATGCCTCTGTCTGTACTTCAAGGAACATGCTGCTACTCGGGCAATACTTTCATTAGAATCAACTGATATATATTTGATTGTTCTACTACACAGGTAGGATGAGTGCTTAAGTTTGACGAGGCTAGACCCTGCCACGCCTTTAGTGCCTTCCAGCTCTTTCCAGCTAGGGGATTGAACCCATGTCGGTGCCGATTGATACCTACTTAGTCCCTATGTCAGTTTCAACCTATTTGGGTCTATCAGGGCTGAGGATGTCCCACAACTGTAGGGGGTAGAATAAGGCACTTTTCAATCTTCCAGGTAGGATAAGTAGGTATACGGCCCTGCTGATTGTTGATCACCAAATGCCCACTGCCCCATCAGCTGTGAGCAATGAGACGTCTATTGGATTTGAGATGGTTGAGCATGTTCCAAAAAAGGGAGTTTCTCATGGAGTCAAAGAAGACGTGCAGTACTTCAATTACTCTAGAGGTGTGGCAGTGGGGTGAGAGGTCCATGTACGTCCAATGATTTGAATTGTCCTCCTTGAGCAGTTTCAACGAAGATATACCATCCAAATCTATTCATGCTGTAGGTTGTATCTTGACAGAAGGCAGTCCACGAAGGCCTGGCTGCTGCCCGCGATCTATCCCCTGTTGAGAACCTCTTATGGGACCTGCCATTGAAGTTTCAGCAGCTTATCTCCTTAAAGACCGAAATCACCATGCATGTCTGGAATTTTTTTGCTCGGACGCCGAGACGCGGGATTTTCACACCGACCCAACCTTTCAATCCGTAGAGAGTCTCTTTTCTCCGACGGCGGGCTCAGGCGGTCCATCAGTTGCCCCGGGATCCGTTGAAGAAGTCAAACGGCATTCGGCGTTTTGCTTTTACCGCCGGACGCCGACACTTGGGTTTTCGGTCGAACGCCCACCCGCCTACCCGTCTTGAAGTCACATGCCATGGTGCCACTCGTGGATTGAGTTCATGCTACATACAGTACAAGTTTGCTTTCTTAAGTGCGCATCACTACGTATTGTTTGACATCTAGGAATATCAATCCGACTGTAATTTACAAATATTTTGGGATGATTTGGGCCTTGTTTCGCCCGGATAATCCTGTCTGAGGTCATCGTGTGCACTCGAGGTTTCATTGACCATCATTGCCAAGGATGATGCCGTGCCTTGATCAGTATTTACCACCTCGGTGTAGTAGTATCTACCTGGTACCATTCCAAGGTGGAGGCTGTCGCCACAGAATCTTACTAATCGGAACTTGGTGAGGTGCCCGCGCGGGCCAGGTAAAATGCCATTACATGGACTGCCTGTTGATCTGTGCCAAGACTACAGTGTGAGCATACACGATGAGTGTGCAGAATGCAAGAATGCATTGATCTCCTACGACGCCCTTCAGCATAAGGTATTTACCGTAGAGAAAGATGATCATGATAATTTACTAGGACTGTGCTCAACAGATCACCTGATTGTGGACAGAGGGTCCTCTTCCAGGTATGACTTGCGGAAGAAACCCGAATTCGGAAACCAAAGGTATGGCTCATCATCCCGTAAGGCCAACGTCTAAAAGCCCACAATTCTTCCATGGTCCCCAGATGTGTAATGCAACGTAAAATAAATGGGTTTCCCAGAAACGGAGTCCTTGACTAGCTATTATTGGGAATTGGACTGGAAGGGACAAGTTCCAGTCAGCTATGTTCCAGCCGTCCGGCAGCCACTTGAAATCTGGTGGACTGGAGCAATGATGATGATCAAGGTCAAGATTGAAGATGCTCAGCTTCTTGCGCGTTCTCACACCGGGCATCAAATCCTGGAGAACAAGAATACGAACGATATCGCCGGGCGTTTCAGCGTCAGCCCGCTCTTTGGGGTCCCGTGGCTGTGTGGCAGCTGAACAAGTGGAACCCCCTCTCAATCTTGACCTACCTGCATTGCTTTCCGACACACACTTCAAGCGCCTTCAGTCAAGCCTGGAGGGACGAAAGCGCAATTGGTACACAACGGGCTTGGGCCCTTTCTCCAGAACCCTCGACAACCCACTTATATTAAGTGATCAGTCATCCCCAGCGATCATAAGTTTACAGCCACAATGACCTGTAAGACGAACCTTTTTTTCCTTCATCATGACGTCTTCGCGAACGCCAAGGCCCTGTAATTTATCCAGTACGATCGTACGCATGAGTGCAAGTTGCACGTTCTAGAGCTATGGACGACCGTACCGCCAACATCCAAAGCACATGACGAGAACATGGTGATTCAAGTACAGTCAACTTACGACCGTCATACAGGACATTCCACGTGGACAGCCGCGGGTCGCAAAGTAGCAAACGTCTTTGGAGATGGGGCCTCGCGAGAGCACCAAAAAAATTCAGTTGACCCACTTATGATCCCAAAAAATGTACAGTCAGACTAGACGCGGGTACAGTACAGAATTATGCATGAGTATTTGCATAGAAGTGAAGAGGGAAACTGTCATATGGGAAGATTGCCCGAGAGCCGACCACGGTCGCCGTCCGGCGATCCGATCGCCCGCTCGGATACGCCGGAGGGTGCAAACGATCGATCCAGCGAATTTCAAAGTCTCAAACGGCAGTCACAGCTGTCTTTGGGGTGGAGAGCCCATGGGACATCCCAACGCCGACTGAATGCCGTGGTCCTCGGGTGGATTATGTGAAGGGCCAAGGGGCCAAATGGAAGAAGAGATTTCGGAGGGGCCAGGTTCATTCGAGTAATTATCTTCATCTTCACTTGCGACGAAATACCTCGTGGGTATCGGAATTGCATAAGGCTGACCGCTAATTGTCTAGTGCGTTTATGGGGTTGAGTGGAGCTGACCACAGCATGGCCCTGTCAGGACTTGACGAAGTGGAACATATGCAGTACTGTACGAGCATTCTGGTACAGTTGGCGTACCGATGTACAACTCTGCATTATTTGAAATCCGGTCTGGTTCTGGGTCCGTTCAGCCATTGGACCTGGAACCCATATAGGGCAGGGGCCTTCCCAGGGCTGGCATGGCCCGATTTTGATGCTGTACTTCTGATCGATTTTGTCAAATGGTTCCACCTGCCACTGCCACCCCCAAGGAGCCTCACGATGGATACTTCTTCATAGTCCTTTTAACCACCCCTCCCTCCAACCAACCTCTCTTCTGAGACCTCCATTCAAGCCCCTTGCATAACCCACGCCCAGAACAATCGACACGAGCTTCGTGTCCAAGCCTGCGTGGGTCGTATCGTATTGAGAGTGGTCCTTCATTCTTCACATCTTGTCCGTCACACATTGTCGTCTGCTCGTGGTGCGCTCCGCCGCTCTCGACTGAACATCGACTCGACAAGCACGAATCTACATGTGTGCCTGGTCTAGGATCCTCTTTCCCTGCGACACACCGTGAGCGACCAATTCTCAACGCCTTGCTCCTGCCTCTTCGTCATTTTCCTCTCTCTCTCTCTCTCTCTCTCTCTCTCTTGATTCGAGCATTGACCGTGCTCGCCAACGGTCGCGAGATCGAGGCGTGGAGGCTGATGTGGCTCCGCTAGAGATCAAGAATGCTGCTGAATCTTGGCCTCACAGCGGATGCTGCAGCAGCACATTCAAACGACGTTCCCATGCAGCCCGAACCCTCCCCCACCTCTATTCTCTCCTCTCCGCCTACCTTTTCTCTCTCGTCACTGCCATTTCTCAGTGCGCTCTATCCCAAGTCTCCCGGCGGCTTTGCTTCGCCGATCAATCCTACGGCCGCCGATCCCATGAGCCAACTATCGTCCACATCAACGGCAGTCGGTCCGTCCGTGACCATCGCGCCAGGGTCGTCTGCGCCAGCCAAGCCTACAGGAAGCCGCTCCACTCCATCCAAAAAACCGTTGCGACCGAAGACTGCCTATCAATTCGCTCACCCTCCTTCTCATGCTCGCCACAAACGGCTGCGTTTACGGCCCAAACTTCTTCTGCAAGTGCAACAAGTATCGCAGACCCCTCGACCGTTGCCTGTTATAGATGTCCTGCCCTCAACTATGTATGTCCCACGGCTGGCCCGGAAGTTCCCTGCAATGTTTCGTGGAAAGCACGGTCTCTGTCCTTATGATGTGATTATTGTCATGAGTGAGTTGTATGCGGCAGCCAGAGCTGAGCTTCCCGAGCATCAAGCCAGCTCTGAAGACGAAGAGGATCAGCGAGAGGTAGTCGCCACTGTCTGTCAGGTGCTTCAAGAGGATGCGCGGTCAAAAGGGAAAGCTGAGATCTGTCTCAACTTTGGGCCAACATGGGAGGCCACTCCACTGGCCAGTGGTTCCTACGAGTTCGTTGCTCAAACTGACGAAGGCGTGCGAGTCATGCGGTGGGCCTTACGGGGTGGGAAAAACCGACGAGGAACGACGTCCTCGGGAACCGTGGTGCCCGAGGACACGAAGCGGTTCACATTCAGTGTGATTGACCCCCACACACGTCGGCACCCGGTCATTGCGTCGATGACGAGAGATCACCTGGAGGTAAACGAGGAGTTTCCTCGGGCGGTTGCACGCTCTGCGACTGGAGCTATGACTCCATCTTCGGCGATGTCCGTAGTCAGCGATGGATCGGATCACGAGATGCCCTCAGGCTCAACCGACGTGACCGTTCTTGACGATGAACTGCGCACTTTTATTATCGTGACTGGGATCTGGGTGGCTTTACGCGAAGGATGGTCTCACACCTTTCAGTATGGAGACCTGGGCGCGGCAGGCACGGGAAAGAGTCCCATCTCGCCCTCGTCAACAAAATACAATCCGCCCGCCGCGGCCAACATGGATGAGGAACGTTTATCGGATCGTGACGAGCTCAAGCAGGCTAAGAATCCCATCGAGAACAAACGGTGTTTGTCCATGTCTAGCATCAGGCGATCGAATTCGATGGTCGGCTCCCTTGGGGACGCTCTGAATGTCAACCTGTCAAAGCGATCCAATTCAACCGGTGCCGCTTTCATGGACCAGTCCAAAAGGAGAAGTGCCTCCGCGATGGGGGGACGATTCAAACGTCATAGCTTGCTCACAAAAACCGGTGAGAATGGCCGCAATGTCGTCGTCTCTCGTCCCGCGTCCCTCCGACAGAATTCCGTAGAGCCCGAGACTCTGTTACAGCCCTGCGGTCGATCCGACCACAAGCCCGACCTCGGCCCGTCGACTCCCTTCTCAGAGCCATCCCTGAGCGCTAACAGCGGCGCAGGGTATACTGCTGACAGCGTGTCTGACGGGCCATCAAAAACAACGGACTCTGGGAAGACCAAGCGTCGCCACCGGCTGAGTACCTTGTTTACAATATTCCACCGAAAACACTGAATTATTCACGATTATACACGCCCTGCATTGTCCAGCGCTTTCCCTTCTGTATTATACGATCACGGGATTCCCAATCTTTTCTTTTTCACCCGAGCTGCATTTGGTTGAGGCGTTTGAGTTTTAACGTGATCAAGAATTCCGGCTGGTACGGAACGCTTCCTCACTGTGATCATGTACGTCCGTTTGCCTTGCACTACCTAGCCTCACTGTTGCCAGCGACTGAAGCCTGGAGGGAACGCTCATTAGTGCCAGTATTCGCTAGTGGACGGGCCAAATCGAATGCAACACATCTTTTTTGTTTGAATTACAAGGCTATATCGAGATCCTCCGTCTGGTTCGCGGAGGCACCGTCGTATGGCTGTTGGCTGGACATCTTTCTTCTTGCCGGACTGGTGCGCGAGGCCTAATCTTGGAAATTTGCATATCTATTATTGTACGAGTAACTATTCCCGTTCTGAGACCTGAACAGTCGATTATTGCCAACCCTTGATAGAATTAAGTGAATTTGAAATTGCTCCGTGAGTCTCCACCTCTATCCAATGAATAGAGCAAGTTGGCCTCGAAATGACTTCATATATCAGTCAACCCCTAAGGTGCCTCTGACGGCTGATTTTCAGGACAGATCATACAGTACTTTTGCGAAACGAGGGTGATTGCAATTCGGTGTATCTGCGAAGGAACCAAAAAAAACATTGCGGACGTGACAAGGTCACATGTCCACAGCTCGTGTCACGTCTGTACCCTTAAATCCCAATCTCTTTGAGTAAATGCTTTGCTCGTCATGAGCATCAAGCGTTTTGTATTCTTGTACCTCAAACTTGCCCATATCAATTTACCGCTCCAAAGCAGCGATAGACTTGGGAATGTACGGCTCCTCCAGATATTTGATCTCCTCAGGAGATAACTGGACCTTCAGACTGGCGACGGCCTCATCGATACGCTCAGCACTGTGAAGACCAACGATGGGGCACTCGTTCGGGTGACTCAGTGACCATGCCAAAGCAATCTGAGCCATAGTCACACCTTTCTTACCGGCCAGCTCCTCGACTCGGTCCACGATGGCCTTGTCGGCCTCGGTTTCACGGCTGCGAACCAGGGCCTTCAGAGCCCCGTCGGAATTCTCACGCACGGTGGAACGGGACCCCCAAGGACGGGCAAGCACACCGCGAGCGATCGGGGACCAAGGAATCAGCCCGACGCCGGTATCGAGACAATAGGGAATCATCTCCCGCTCTTCCTCACGGGCGATCAGGTTGTGGTAGTTCTGCATGCTAATGAACTGGTGCCAGCCATGACGAGCGGCAATGTTCTGCAAGGTTTGGAACTCCCAAGCTGCCATCTAGATGTGCGTTCAATGAGATCATGTCAGCGATGCCAGCCCTGAGAGAGAGAGAGAGAGAGAGAGAGAGAGAGAGAGAGAGAGAGAGAGAGAGAGAGAGAGAGAGAGAGAGAGAGAGAG